>PVKH010002915.1:0-26029 GCA_004027955.1 Chaetophractus vellerosus | reverse complement strand
ATTTTCCCACATTAACAACATCCTTCATTAGTGAGGAACATTCATTGCAATTGATAAGCACATTTTGAAGCATGGCCACCAAATGTGGATTAAAGTTTACATTGTAGTTTATTCTCTCTCCCACACAATTCTGTAGGCTATGGCAAGATTTATAATGTCCTGTATCTGTCATTGCAGTGTCACTCAGGACAATTCCCAAGTCCCAAAAATGCCCCCACATTACACCTGTTTTTCCCTCTCCCTGCCCTCAGAACCTCCAGTGGCCACTGCCTCACATCATTGATATAATTTCTTCCATTGCTAGAATCACAATAAGTCTATAGTAGAATACCAGTAAATCTACTTTAGTCCATAGTTCATTCCCCAATCCTGAGGATCCTGGGATGGTAGTGTCCACTCCACCTCTATTTGAGAGGGGGCTGTGATCCCATAGGGCCGATGGATGGGACTCTCTTGCTTGCAGTTGTAGACTCTCTCGGTTCCTTGGTATAGTAGTTGTCCATTATCACCTCCATGTTAGTTGTCCTGGGTGAGACCAATGAACTGGAGAGTACTTGTTGCAACTCCGATGAGATTCAGGTCCCAGCTGGCCAATGGACAGCCCAAAGATTTAAGTCTCTTGGACGTACATCTACCAACTCTAATACTAATTATACATTCAAATAGAAGGACAGAAGGGCCATGTATAGGGAAACCACAACTGAGTCCAACTCTGTCACTCTGGGAAGTGTAAATTCCAAAGTCTGGCCCACTGGCCAGACACCAAACTCCTGAGCTATCTGTCCTAACTATATTGTCTGGATGTCTCCAGAGCTCTCAGGAGCCCTGCTATTTGGGGTAGTATCTACTTTGGCAGTCAAATAGATCCTGCTGAGACTTGTATAAGCATAACCTCTGGAATGACTTCCTGACTCACTTTGAAGTCTCTTAGCCCTATAAACTCATTTGTCTTTACCTTTTCCCCCTTTTGGTCAAGATTTTTTCCAGTTATGTTGCTAGTTGGTGCTTGGTAGTAATCCCTCGGTACTATGGAGGCTCATCCCCCAGAGTCATGTCTCACGCTGGGAGGAAGGTAATGTATTTATGTGCTGAGTTCAACTTAGAGAGAGGCCACATTTGAGCAACAAGGAGGTTGCCAGGAGGCAACTCTTAGGCATCCTATATTACGAGGCTAAGTTTCAATTTCAAGAGTAAAGGTTCATAGGTAGTCTTCAATATCAAGGGACCGTCAGTGGACCATCCTCCTTCACTAGTCATTGCCCCTGTATTCAAGTGATTCTTGCTGATCTGTTAGAGAATGTGGCAGAGCTCCCAGGGCAGGAATTTGATATCCTTCAGTTATTGTGTGAATCTCCACCCACAGTGACAGTGCCCCATGAACATTTGAACACATTTATATGCCTTATATGTATGCCCAGGTGAACCTCCTCCCATGTATCCCCCATCACTGATACCCCGCACCAATGTTCCTCCCTTGCCACAGTTGCAATCTCTCTGTGATCCAAAACTTCTTCAAAAATGAAGCCAATAAAATGAATAATAATGATAGTTTCAAAAATAAGAATTGAATTACAAAAAATTTTTTTAATAAAAATAAAATTTGGGGATAATAAAAATGATGAAAAAATATTTTTTAATATTTTTAAATTTTCCCTTTCATTATTGTAAGATCTGTTGTCCTATATGTACAGTGACATTGTCTTCTGTTTATTCCCCCAGTGTCTTACTTTAAAAATTTTTTTTCATTTTGTCCTCAAAGAAGTTTTAGGTTACAGAAAAGTCACATACCGAATACAGGGGACTCCCATAAATGCAGCATCCTTCCCCTTTACCCCCTTCCCCTATTAATAACATTTTATATGTGGATGGTACATTTGTTACATCTGATGTACAAATATTGAAACATTGCTACCAACCATGGTAAATGGTTTACATTATGTTTTACATTTTGGACCATACACTTTTATAAACTTTGATGCAATTCAGCATGGCTTATATCCATCATAACAAGATCATGTAGAATACTTCCATCTCCCCCAAAATGCCTCCTCTTCCATCTATTCTATTCTTCCTTCCCCCTACCCTTGGGACCCACTGCAACCACCAGGCTTCACTCTTTGAAGGAAAAAATTTATAGTTATTTGCAACAACCCTGAGGGCTTGACACTATGGTCTGCCCTCGCTATTAGGCACTGCCCATGCTCTCAAGAGACTACTGCCCCTCTGTTTGAGAACTAGCAGGCCTCCCCAGGATGGGAGTCCACCACCTTGCTGCTCATTTAGTGGGTTTCCACCCACTGATATAATACACCAGCAAACATGGCTATATTATTACAACTTACCTATGTTCGGGAACATTTAGAATAACTCTTCATAGAATGCTGTTTTCCAGTTCTTAGACTGAAATCTCATAAAAATATTTATCACAAATAAGGAAGATAGTATGTTTCTTATCTCCTTTAATTGCTCTGTACCTTGTCGTTAGCATTACTATATCTAAGGGAGGCATAGAAATGTAGTGGATCTCTGGCGAGTTACAAATTTAATGATTAGAGAAGTGGGAAGTTTCCCTGGCATTTAGGCCCTTTAGAGAAGTGACTCAACACTGGATCCACATGAGATTTGCAGTGGTTCCCAAATATATCTATACATTGGAATACCCTGGGGAGCTTCAAGAAATGTTGAAGCCTGCCCCCCCTTCCCGAGATGATGATTTAGTTAGCCTGGGGTGTGGCACACATTTGGAATTGTTTTTTAAACCCCCAGGAAATTCCAATGTGTGTACAATTTTGGGAACCACTGCAATACAATCATCAAGGGAACTTTAAAAAATCTTTCTGCTTAAACCCCAGCTCATGCCAGGCAAATCAGAATCTGTGGGATTGAGGCTCAGCATCAGTATTAAAACAATGATCTTTTGCAAACAGGATTGCTGTTGTGTCAAAATTGCAATCATTCTTATAAATGGAGGCTTTCAATAAAATTCATTATTTATTCATTAGTCCTTTAGTCAATTATTAATTGAGTCATTTCTAAATAATTGGGTCAATGATTTAATTTACTAAGCATTCTCACTAAACATACAATTAATTGTAAATATGTATTATCCATCCTATCTCTGAGTTAGGGGTTCTTAATCAGGGATCCACAGACCCCAAAGGGGTCCATGGAAAGGTTTCAGGGGGTCTGTGAGCTTGAATTGAAAATTCAATAAAGCATTATTCTTGTGCGGACATGTTGGTGTGGGTGTCATATATTTATTAAATAATAAATGGTATAGTATGGACTTAGTGAAGGGTTCGTGTTTTTCACCTGACTGGCAAAGGAGTCCATGGAACAAAAAAGGTTAACAACCCCTGCTCTAAGTAAATTATAGAAAATGAGTATAGGTTGGTTGACCAGTACTTCCTCATGAAGACAATTGATAGTAAGTGATTAGATCTGGGTTTCCTGGCTGCTAGCTATCTTGCTCCATGGTAGTTCTAATCTCTCTTACGGAGCTCCCTATCATCTTGAAGTGCCACTGATTTGTGGCTATAGAAGTTGTGAGAGGTTTGTAGCTTGCCCCCTGGAATTAGTTCAGAAGTCATCTATAATTAGACATATAGTCAGCAGCTACCCTTACCAAAGATATATATAGTTATTTATTTAGTTAATTAACTAATTAATAACTATATAGTTATTAATTTACTTTACAAGTATTAATAGCACTTTTTATATACTGGCATTATGGTAGGTATTGGGAATACAATTAATGAATACAGCATATTCCCTGAAGTGAAGGAATTCATAGGCTCTTAGAATCATTGCCATGAATGCTAAGATAGTAGTTAAATACAGGGTGGCAAATACCATAGGAAAAGTGACTAACCTTGCAGTGAACACTTGCTCTCTTGCCCTTCCTCCTTTTTTGAAATAGGATTCAATAGGTTTCTTCACTGAACTCAAGCAGAGATTTATATAACCCTCCTGCATCACTATTCATCCTTAAACTGATAGCAATCCATTGGGGATAGAGAATTACAATTTCAACACTGGTAACCTGTTGCTGTCCATTAAATTGGCTCACATACATTTTCTGAATGGCTTTTAAATGGAAAATAAAGTAAGTTCTCTGAAGAGCTTGGCTCACTTTAGTTTATGATCCTTATTTGATTTATTTTACCATACTTTCATTGATATCTTCGTTTAGTTTTATAAGAATAGCAGACCCAGTGGTGAAAGCAGAACCAGGCTGCATTCCGCATGTGGGTGGGTGAGCAGGGGCTGGGGCATCCTGTGGTCCCCCGTGGAGACCCAGAGCCTCCTGCGATTGCCCACTGGCCGGTTCAGGCCCCGAGGTGAACCCTGCCCACCCCTCCCCTCACGATGTCCTGAAGGCTGCGGCCTCTCCAAGCCTGGACCCCATTGGCTGCCGGGTTTCTTTGTCCAAACTGATGGCCCACGGCTAAGTCCCCGCCAGGCCACAGAGGACGTGGCCCCTTTGTGGGGCGGGCAGGGCGGAGAGAGAGAAGAACGGCGACCACAAACTTCACCGAGGGCCATCAAGGGCCTCGAAGGCCCTCGAAGGCCCAGAAGGCTGGTCTGCAAGGACTCAAGCTCAGCCACTTCTTTAGAGTGGAGCCATGAAAATCTGGGACCTGGGGTGACTTCTCTGTCCCAACTGGATGAGATGCCACCTTATCCTGACAACGAGGGACAAAGGCCCTCACAGGCCTGGAAGGTGAGAGCGCCCTGGATGAAGGTGGCTAGTCTTCCTGCTACCAGACCTTGCTTGATATTGGACGAGAAAAATAGTAGAATACTGTGCCACCATTTGGCCAAAAGAAGTGCCCACCACTCTTTGGGAAGATTTACTGGCGGTTTATAGAAGGCTTCTGTGTATAATATGAAAAAGTTGCTCTCGACTTTCCCCCCAACCTTTTAAAAGAAAACTTTTGCTACATCTAGAATTTCTAGATGTAAAGAGGTTGCAGATGTATGATAGAGTTAGAAAATCATGTCTTGTAATACCCATTTGCTTAAAAAAAATAGAAAAATGTCTTCTGGAAATGACTTTGGGATGGAATTTAGACTGCCTCTGGAAGCCACACTGAGAGCAACCCACATCCATGCTTGTTCTGTGGGTTAAAGGACATGGAGCAGAAGGCTGAGGAGAAAAAAAGATGTGTCTATGCGAGACCATATTTAGAAGGTATTTTCATATCATAACCATTGTCCTGTGTGGGCATTTTATTCTTCGCTACTCTATGTATAGTTGACAATTTGAAGTGTTTTTTTCTGAAATATCTCTTCCTAGATGTTCTGAAGTGCCTGGCATACGTTATAAGTAGAGCAAGTAAAAGAATGCATTTTGTAAATATCCTTTTGTTAAAATTCATATGAAATCTTGAGGGATGTTTGAAACGGCCAAACCACCTCCCTGAGTAATACTTATTTTGGCACTGGTTTGGGGGAGGAGGGATAAGGAAGTGCAGAGGGCTTTGTGCCAGTGTGTTTATAGTGAGGCAAGATTAGCCATTGTCCCTATATTTGTGCATTTGGTTTTACTTTGCTGTGTATATAATGGACAAATGCTTTCTAATTTACAACATCTAGTCTTCTAGATGGTAAAGAGGTTGATAGCGAGTGACAAAAATAGTAAATTAATACATTTTATATATTTTGTGTTAAAATTTCTAGGAAAGATTGGCTTCTGAAAATTTGAGCCTTATAGGACACAGGGTTGTTGGAGGAGAATAAAAGGGAAAGGTCCTAGACCAGAATATTCATATTTAGAAGACACTTTCAGGTTTTAACTGTTGTTACATGTGTGCAGGGCACACATGTCAAGACCACTCTGCATATAGTGGACAAACTAAGTCCCTATTTGAAACATCTAGCCTGTCTAGATGTTTAGAAGTACCCGATGTGTTTTAAAAGTAGTAGTAAAATATTACTTTATGAATATCATTTTGCTCAAATTCCTAGGAAATATTTGTCTTTGGATAATGGGATTGTTAAACCACCTCTGTGAGCAGCATACTACTGTCAGTGGTTTGGATGAGATGGGAGGGAAGCAATTGCAAAAGGTGATATGCTAGTGTGTTCATACTTGGACAGTTTCAGACAAAATATTTTCTGTATGTTCTGTGCACTTCAGCTGTATGTGCAGTGTATATAGTGGACAAATGAGTCCTAATTTTGCAACATCTAGATGTTAAAAATATTGCTAGTGTCTGACAGTAAAATTAACATGTTTTGTATACTTTGTGTTGAAATTCACTGGAAAGCTCTTCTTATGTAAATGATTTTTAGGTATGAATTTGTTCAACCACCTCAAAGCATTACACTTGTCCATTGACCTGGTGGTGGAGAAAAGGAAGTGAGGAGGGAATGGTTTGAGGCCAAGATGGTGATGTTTAGGAGATACCTCAGACTATAATCATTGTCATGTGAGTGCAGGGTTATTTAACAATGCTATGTAGTGGATAAGTAAGTTCTTATTTGAAATATCTAGGCTTTCTAAATGTTTTAGACATGCTTGAGGTGCTTAAAAATAGAGGTAGCAGAACACTGTAAATAGCTTTTAAAAATTAGTGGGAAATTCTATATTTGGAAATGGAATTGTACTCTTGTACTTGTCCATTGGTTTGAGGAAGGTGAGAGGAAAGAAATTGCAAAAGGTATTTTGCTAGTGTATACTAGACAATTTCTGATCATCCGTTGTCCTGTATGTTATATGCATTCATTTAACTTTGCTGTACTGTATGTATTGTATATATACTGGACAAATGAGTCCTAATTTTAAAATATCTAGTCTCTAGATATTAAAGAGGTTGCCAATGTATGACAAAAGTAAGTTAGTAAACTAACAAGTTTTTTACACTTTGTTTTAAAATTCACAGAAAGTCTGTCTTCTGAAAATGACTTTTGGAAATGAAATTGTAAAACCACATTTAAGTGACACATGTGCCTGTAACTCATCCACTGGTTTGTGGTGGAGAGAAGGGATGGGGAGAAATGAAGGGCTCTAGACCAGAATGTTTCTATTTAGAAGACACTTTCAGATAGATCCATTGTTACATGTGTGTAGTTTATTCAATACTGTTGTGAATATAGTGGACAAATTTAAGTCCTTATTTGAAACATCTAGTCTTTCTAGATGTTTAGAAGTGTACAAAGTATTTTAAAAGTAAAGGTAGTGAAATAACACATTTTATAGATACTGTTTTGTTAAAATTCATATTAAATATCTTTTGGAAAATGGAATGGTCAAACCACTTGCAGAACAGTACGTATTATGTATGTGCTATTTCAGGGAGGAGGGAGAAGGACTCTAAGCCAGTAAGTCTATAGTTAAGCAAGATAAAACATCATCCTATATGTTCTGTGCATTTTGTTTTACTTTGCTATGTATATAGTGTATATAATGGACAAACAAGTCCTAATTTTATATCATCTAGTCTTTCTAGATGTTAAAGAGTTTGACAGTGTATGACAGAAGTAGAGTTAGTGAACTAATACATGTTGTGCATTTTGTGTTACATTTCATAGGGAAGACTTTGTTGAAAATGACAGAATTTTACTTGTGGAAACAAAATTGTTAAAATAAAAAATCCCTTCTAAGCATTGCACTTGCAACCACTGGGTTGATAAGAGGTGAGAAGGGGAAGGATTCTAGCCCAGAACGTTCCTATTTAGAAGACATTTTCAGATGATGTCCTTTGTTACATGTGTGTGGTTTATTCTACATAATGCTACTGTGTGAACTGTGGACAAACTTCAGTCCTTATTTGAAACATCTAGTCTTTCTAGATATTTAGAAGTATACAACATATGTTAAAGTAGAGAGTATAAAGTAATACTTTAAATATGTTTTCTGTTAATACATAGGAATGGCTGTATTTGGGGAATGGGATTGTTAAACAAGATGTCTTGTCTTGGAGCAGTATGCTGACGGGATGGTGGTAGAGGGCAGGGAAGAAAATGCACAGGGAAGGGTTCTTTGCCTGTGCGTTATGAGACAAGTTCAGATTGACCATTGTTCTACATAGGCATTTTATTTTTTTAAATAAATTGACTTTTTTTTTTTTTGTACAGTTCTTTGAGTTCCCTGCTGCCTCCTGCTTGCTGTTTGTGTCCATTCGCTGGGTGATCTTTTGTTTGTTTCTTGCCTTCTCTTCTCATTTTTCTCCTCCAGGCCTCACTGGGATTTGATCCTAGGGACCTCCGATGTGGAAGAGAGGCACCCTGTCACCTGTGCCACCTCAGTTCCTGGTTTCTGGCACGTTTTGCCTTGGCTCTCCCCTGCATCTCTCTTGCTGCGTCAGCATCTTGCTGTGTGGATCAGCTCACTTGTGGCTTGCTGCACTTGGACCTGGCTGGCCTGCTTGCCTTTTTTTTTTTAATTTTTATTTTATCAGGAAGTCCCAGTGATAGAAACCGGGTCCTTCCATAAGGTAGATGGATGCCCAGTCACTTGAACCACATCTGCTTCCCCACATAGTTATTTTAATTATTGCTGTATATTAAAGGACAAGTCCTAATGTCCAAAGTATGTTAAAAATATAGAGGTAGTAAAATAATCCCTATATAAAAGTCCTAGTGTTAGTTTTAGGAAGGACTATTATCTGGGAGTGACCTCTGTCAATCCATCTCTTTGAGCTGGATGTATTCCTGTGCTTTGAAATGGTGGAAGAGGAAGAAGAGGAGGGGCAAAGAGAAGGGCTCTTTGCCAGTATCTCTATATCTAGAAGACAGTTTTAGATTACAACCATAGTTCTATGTGTGCATTATTTTGGTAAAATGCCTGTGTTTATTGTGGGTGAGTTTCATTATTTCACATCTAAGCTTTTTAGATATCTTGAGGTGACTATGTATGATAAAAAGCAGAGCCAGTGAATTAACAAATTTATAAATATATTTTTGTCAAATTAGTGGAGAAGGAGTGTCTTTTTGTTAAACCATCTCTGAGTGGTATGCACCAGGACTTGTTCTTTAAATTGGCTGCAGAAGGGCAGAAGGAGGTGCAGGGGGAGGGATGAATGCAGATGTGTTCATGTTTCCATTTTGATGCTAACCATTGATGTGTGTGTGCATCTCTTGGCTATACCATAGGAAAACATTGTTAAATAATTCAATGGAAACATACATTCTTGCTAACAATTCAATGTAGATCTGGCAATGAATTCTCTTAGTAGCATTATACTTATTGTACTCTATTGCTTTATGTCTCATTTTTACAATATTTTTTCTTTATTTTAAAGGAGCTTCAGGTTATATATATGTTGCATAGAAAATATAGGAGATTCCCATATACTCTACCCTCTCCCCTCCCACACTTTCTCCAACTAACAACATCTTTGATTAGTGTGGTACATTTATTACAGTTGATGAACACTTATTGAAGCATTGCTACTAACCATGGTCTGTAGTTTACGTTATGTTTTACACTTTGCACCGCAGAATTTTATAGGTTTTGACAAAATGTATAATGGCTAGTATCCATCATTGTAATATCTTGCAGAATGATTCCAATGTCCCAAAAAATGCCCCCAATAGGTGTAACACCTATTATTCCCTCTCCCTCTCCTCAGAGCCTCTGGTAACCACTGTCTTTATATCAACATTATAAGTTATTTTAAATTGAGCATTAAGGGAATGCAGTATTTATAGCTCTGTCAATACTTATGGAGACCTGTTGCCTTTTTTGTCCCATGAAATTTTTGTCCCCAAGAAAGGTAGGAATACATTTTTTCCCCTGATTGAGTTGGTGTCATGTATTCTTGGTTATCACAATATTTCATGGCTTTGGGGCTTTGAATTGGTAAATATTCATGGTGTGTGAAAAAGCGTGATACGTTCTGTATGATCTCAGCCATATAAAAATGTATGCTCAGGACTTAGAAGGATATGTCAAACTGTAAACTGTTTGTGATTTCTGCATGTGACTTTTGTGTTCTTTGCATCTTGTGAATTTGTTTTCTTTCTTGTACAATTAACTTAAAAGTTTGAAAAACAAATGTTATTTTAAAACCAGAAAAGAAAAGAAAAAAGCAGAATAGCAGGCCATAGACGATTGTAGGGGAAAAATATGGGAAAAAATTAAGCTTCCTTATTTACAGTCCAGCATCTTTTATAATGAATGACACAAACTTTGAAATATTGTTAACATATGACTGACACGAAGGGCTTCCCAGGCCCTTCTCTGAGTGGGTCCTGGTAATGGTCCCTCATACTCTACAGCTATTATCACCTGAAGCAGGATAAGCACCCAGGGAGGATGTCTTGCCCTCTGAAGTCTTTAAGGACAACTCCTAATGGTGCATGTGGAGTCTTGCTCTCTCAGTGCTGCCAGCCCTAAGTATACGGCCCAGCATGATTGGACAGAGAGTCAAGGATCTCATTTGTACCAGAAATAATTCTTCATTACCCCCAAATTATAAAAAATTGAATTAATAGCTATTCCTTCAAAATATATGTCAGATATTTTGCTTTATCACCTGTAAGCCTAGGCTTTTCAGGCCAGTGATTTCCCACATTTAAACTACCTTCTACCTGACAAAGACTTTATTTATTTTTATTTTTTTAATAGATACTTAGATTACATAAAATGTTACATAAAAAAATATAAGGGATTCCCAAAGGTCCCACTCTCCACACCTCCCAGTTTTCTCCACATTAACAACCTCCCTCATTAGTGTGGGACATTCTAATGTTAATTCTAGTTAATATGAACTAGAATTTTCAATCCCTCTTTTTAATGCAAAATTTAGTCATTTTTATTCTCTATTATCAAAACTTGTTACCAATTTCTATGTTTAATGTTACTTACATTCCATTCCTTCCTCTGAGTTCACTCTTCTTTTTGCTGATGTCAAGAGCAGATCCAGGTTTTGTGGATCTGAAGCTTAGAAAACTTGGGGACCTTCTTTAAAGGAAAACACAAAATATGGAATGGAATTAAGTATTTATTTAGAATAGGAAAAAGAAGATTGAGTAAATTAGGGAGATTCAGATCCTTCCCTCTGAGATGTTGCTGGATAGTTTACCAGAAATGCCTCATAAATGTGCTTTCTCTCTCCATCTGGACCACTCTACAACCTTTAACAGCATCCAGCATTATAGAACCTGTGCAAATGAGGGAACTTGAAGCTAAAGCATTATCTCCCTCTGGCTGATATATAGCCCCCCTCCCTCTTTTTTTTCCTGCTCATTCTTGGTTGAGAATAGAGTCCTATTCCCTTCAACATTTTAAAGATAACACTTAATACTTTTCTGTACTCTGTTGATAATGAGATATGCACTGCTAGTGTAATTGTCTTCCTTTCTAGTCAATCTTTTCTTTATGGGAGCATTTAAACTTTTCTCTTTAACTTGATGTATACAATTTCCCTATGATGGTTCCACATGTGGATTTTTGTTTTGTTTTGTTTTCCTGCTTGGTTTTCAGTGTGAACTTTTACACATATCTTTCTTCAATCTTGGAAATTTTTTATTTATTATCTCTCCTAATTGTATTTCTCTACTTTTCCTTCTTTATGTCTTTTTTAACTACTGTCGGATATATGTTGGAGCTTCTAAATCTCTCCCTATGGCCTTTAACTGCTCCTTCATATGTTTTATTGCATTATCTCTCTGGGATGCATTCCGGGTCTCTTCTCAAAACTATTTCAAAGTTAATAATTCTTTCTTGGATGATGGTGAATTACAGGTTATTCCATCTATTGGGTTTAAAAAAATTCAATTCTATATGTTTTGTCCAAATTTCTAATTGATTCTTCTTATATATACACTTCTTCTTCTTTCATTTCTACCTGTTTTAAATTTCTTATTCTTTACTTTATGGACTTTCTCCTTTCTTTCATCTTTTTGAAGTTTCTATCTATCCTTATTTTAAAATCATTTTAAAGTATATTATTATTTTCATTTCTTCTCTAGTGAATACTTCTCCCAAATTTCATTTTATATGCTTTCTTCTTATCATTAGTTTGTTTTTTTTTAAATAGGAGTTTGAATTTTGATCTGCATTCTTAGCTTGTGTGGGAGGTTTTATTCTAACCTGTATTAGGTACCTATTGCTGTTTTACTAAACTTCCACAAACTTAGTGGCTTAAAAAAACACAGGTTTATTATTTTACTATTCTATAGGTCTGAAGTCTAACACAGGTCTCACTGGAGGTTTTTTTGGGATAATATGTTTCCTTGGCTTTTATAGACTCTAGAAGGTGCTTCATTCCATGACTCATGGCCTTTCTGTCTTCAAAGCCAGCAATGACTGGTCCAGCCCTCACACAGTATCACTCTGACACTGGCTTTTCTTCTTCCTCCTGCTTCAACTTTTAGGGATGCTTGTGATTACATTGGGTCCACTCGGGTAATCCAGGGTAATCTCCCTATTTTAAGGTGACCTAAGTAACAACTTCTACAACCTTATTTCCCCTTTGCTGTTTTGGGGGGATTAGGAGAGGGTCATCTTTGGTGGTTCATTATTCCACCTACCATAGAACCCCACTATTTTTGCCCTCTGCCTAGCAACTTGCATTTGCTTCCATCCAGCTTCCTGAATCTTGCAGTCTGTAACAGATGGCTGCCTCCGTCAGTCTCTTGGGTTCTGTAGTCTGTAACTCCCAGCTGCCTTGAAATGCTTCTGGATTTGAATTCTAACATCCCAAAGCCTAAAGCTCCTTGACTACTTTGTGTTTCCAGACAGCCTTGTTGGTCATCTCCATGGTCAACTCCAAGGGGGCAGCATTTACATTGTATTTAAGGTAAACTATGCCTTCAGAAGCTGTTCAGTTTGTTGTCATTTTTGGTGGCGCTGATGTTTTTGTGGATGGAAGGGTTTGATTTGTGCTGAGATGTTGGGATATATATATATATAAAATATATATATATATATATATATATATTTTTTTTTTTTATCACAGCCATGTGTTTTTAACTTTCTCTTCTTATGTTTCTCTTTTGCTGTTACTTTGTGTTTGTCATAGAGGCATGGCCCCAAAACATAAAACCACAATATCTTCATGGCTAGAAAAATCTTCCCAGAATTACCTTCTGAAAAATCTTTATGTTGGGTCCTTTGTTCCACTAGGAATAGGAGTGAGGTTAGGTTTATTTCTGAATTCCCCCTGGGGTGAACTGATTGTTCCTGCGTCTGCCTCTACCCTTGCTTGACTGCCTGCTCCTTTTCGTGCCTGGTAAGCACGCAGACTCTCAGACTCACTGCTGCTCCTTTCAGAAGCTGGGTGGGGAGAACAGAAGTTTATGGGAGAAATGCAGTCCAGCCATCCCTCCAGATACTTGAAGATCTTGATTGTGTTAGACCACAGAGAGCTACATACTGGAAACACATGGACTAGCTTTCATTTCTCCTGTACAGCTGCTTTTACTGAATTATATATTGCCATGCCAATGTCTGCCTATAATTTAGGGGAAAAAAATCTATCATTATTTTTTGTGGAGAAGTTTTCCTCTGATCCCATTGTCTAGAAATTTCATTTTATTGAGCCCTTATGCCAACTAATGGCAACTGACAGGTTCTCTGCTCACATCAAACCTACATTTTAGGTAGGGTGGGGAAATAGCAAAGAAAGAGGGTGAAAAAAAAGAATAAGATAATTTAATTTAGAAATAAATTATGAAGAAAATAAAACTGGGTTATATGACTGTGTGTGTGTATGCACATTTATTTTCAGTTTTCAGTGAGGGTTTTATTGAGGAGGTGATATTTAAACTGCATCCTGACAAAAAAGTTGTTAGTCATGCTAAGGTCTAAAGGCTGAGTGTTCTGGGCTAAAACAAGAGCCAGCACTACAAAGGCTCTAAAGCAGAAGTGAGCTTGGCATATATGGAAGAACAGAAAGAAGGCCAGTGTGTGGGAGTATGGTAGGCAAGGGGGAGGAGTGTCACAGGAGAAAAATTCGGAGAGGTAGTCAAAGCCAGATCACAAGGGTCATGGGAAAGGGCCTGGTTTTCAAATGAAACTACAATAGGAAGCCATTGTTTACAGAGGACTGACAAGATCGTATTTCTGTTTTTAAATTATTCTAATGGCTGCTATAGGGAGAACAAATTGTGGGGAGACCAGTTGAGGCCTTTGAATAATCCAGATGAAAGGAGTAATATATTAAACTAGGGTGACAACATTGGAAATAGATGAAAATGGGAATATAGCTATTGTGATTTTTGTATCTGAGAGCACAGAATGAAATTTGTGAGCTATTTTTTAGCTATTTCTTCCAGCAGAATTTCATTGTCTCCAATTTATATTAATCTCACTATAATTTCCTTCTGACTTTCCTATCTTTTTCTCTCTACCTATCTTTCTCACTTTTAAATTATTTTTTTCCTTATATCATTCATATCTTTGTAAACTGCTTTAAATCAAGGCAGGGTATAAATAAATGATAAGCAAACATAAATAAATTATAATCAGCATTCTGAGCTGTTCGTTGTGCACTGTCCATATATGTAACCTTTAAAGGTACTGTCATTCATTATTTCATTTAAAGACACACAGTTATATCTTAGCTTGTTGATGATATGAGTATTAAATGTGTTCATTTGTTAAAGCTGTGCATCAGCCATGTCTTGTTTTGTGTCAGTGCGGTCTATTTATTTGGTTTTTGTTACTGTTCTGCTATTACCTCCTCAACCAGTTTTGAATAGTTAAGCATACAATGTTAATAAACTGGTGAATGGCCCATCTGATTTTGTCTCATATTTAGTAATTAAAAGCATTGTCTTCTATGGTCCTTTCTTGCCTGATCCATTTTAACTAAGACTTCTTCATTACACCTCTGCAGAAATGGCAGGAAGAAGGCCACAGATATAATTATTCCTGTTTTTATCCTAAAATCTGTTATATCAAGGGGCACATAGTGATACTGGCATTTATCAGTATTGAAGCACAACGTTTTACTCTTCTGTACTTTCTCTTTTATATGTCTAATTTTTTACCCTAAGTATTTAGAAGAGAATGAGTTCATACCTAGAGAAAAAATCTTGAATTCAACTAAGATGGAGAAGATAAAATTCTCTAAGACTGAACTGGCAGATGCCAAATTTGCATCTCAGTTAATGTTTATGTATTTTCCTACAGGCATTTCTGGGTACTATGTAAATAAACTGTTAAGATGTTAATATTGAAAGGAGGAGGGGCAAGCGGGTAGAACATTAAGTAACCATAAAATCCCAGGCCTCTTGGTTGAATTAATTATAATACCTCACCACTGTACCATATAAATACTTTTTGTTGATGCCATGTGGCTTTTAAAAAAATCAAATTGTAGGATGCATTTAATTCACGAGAGACTTTAAGAAAGGATCTTATACAAGTGTTTGCATTTCTTTTTTCAAAATTTGAAAAATAAGGGAGGGTATAATAGAATGCCCTTGGTACTTGCAACAGGTAGGGAAATCAGCAGATCTAACAGAAAGGCAGGAGTGTGTGGATGCGGTAGGGTGATAGAGTTGTTTTTGTAGCAGGTAGAATCAACAGCATCTGCTATATGTCAGAATTTGACTCTTTTTTTTCCCAATCACTTTTTAAAAAATTGTTATTTTAGTAACATATATACAACCTAAAATTTCCCACTTAAACCACATTCAGATATAAAATCCAGTGGTATTAATACATCCACAGTGTTGGGCTACCATCACCATCATCTATTACAGCACCTTTTCCATTTCCAACAGAAATTTGTTATCAATTAAACCTTAACTTCCCTTTCCTGAACCCTTCCCAGCCCCTGGTTACTTGTATTCTAATACCTGACTCTATCAGAATTTGATTCCTTTTTATGGCTGAGTAATATTCCATTGTTTATCCATTCATCAGTTGATGTATACTTAGGTTGCTTCTATCTTCTGACAATTGTGAATTATGCCCCTTTGAACAATGAAATGTCTGTTCTAGTCCCTAAATTCAAATACTTTGAGTATATACTGAGAAGTAGAGTTGGTAATACTATCCTTAACTTTCTGAGGACCCACCAAACTTTTATCCACAGCAGCTGCACCATTTTACATTCCCACCAACAAGGTTCCTGTTTCTCCACATCCTCTCCGACAGTTGTTACTTTTTAAAAAAAAATTCTTTTGAAATATCTATTTTAGAAAATTTGGTTTAAGTTCTCATTGATGAAATAAACTCTGGTCTGTGGTGACCATACCCATTTATAGACTGGTCCAGAACCATATAGGCTAATGAACCATTGGTGTGAGACAATATTAATATTGATGTATCCAGTAACATATAATAGGTAGATTCCATAAGTAAAATTTCCATGAGTTTAAGGAGTACTGGAAATGCTGGAATTACTTTATGACTTTGATACTCTATTAGTCAGGGTTCTCTCAGGAAACAGAATCAACAGGAGATATCTGTCAATAATATAAGATTTTATAAGAGTCTCTCACACGACCGTGGGGATGCACAGGTCCAGGTTCCGCAGGCAGGCTGCAAGCCAGGGGCTCCGATGAAAGACTGATGAAGGGTCCTTGATGAGTTTCTGGGAGAAGTTGGCTGTCCAAAGACGAGCTGGGAAATTCTCTCTGAATGTTGAAATCACTTCCCCTTTTAAGGCAGTCAATTGACTGGATAAAAGTGTCATCCATTCTTGATGTAATCTCCTTGATTGATGCAGATGTAATCAGCCATCCATGCAGCAAGCTCACTGGTGATCGAAGTTTATAAATGCTTTTGTATTACAATTAGCCCAGTGCTTACTGGACCTAATACCTGGACACAATAACCTAACCATCACAGATACCTTTTTAGACTTTTTATTAATACAGTAAAAATTAATAGTTTTTGTTGTCATTCTTTATCATTACCATGTTAATATTTTATTGTATGAGCCAAGAAATAAATAGGAAATAGAAAGTGAAGAGCTCACTAACTATAATTAATGTGAATTTCTTTTAATTGAACTATTTGTATTTGATGCCAAATTTGATGTTTTACTTTTGAGGTGACACCCACTAATGAGTATTACCAAATGTGGCATTTAAGCACATATTCCTTAAAGTGTCAAAAGCATGTGACATGTTTGTTTTGATCACAAGGCTTAATAGATTTCCATGTGATGTGTTGAGAAGTATACTGTTTTTTATTAAAAATAAACCAGCTGTTTGGAAAAATTTCATGACTCCTTAGACGAAAGATTCCAGTATATTTTTCATCCTAGTTGCTATTTGAATGGCTGTGTCTTAATATGTTCTCCAGCTTAATTTTCAAATTTGAGATTTTATGTTTTCCAAAATTAAAATAAAATACAGGTTCTCAATGGATCATTGGAGCAGCTGTAATTACCTCATATGTGAAGAATAATGGTGAATCCGTTTTCATCCTAGGTAGATGCTAGTGCCTAGAGCCATTGTGACTGCTTAGTGTATACCACTCAGGATCTTTGATTTTAATGAGATTGCTAACCTATGTTAGGGTCTTTGAACCTATCCTATTCTTCTTGAACCAGCAGATTGGAAAAGAGAATAGCTTTCATTTGCTCCCCCTCCTCTGCCTCTGTTCTATTGCTATTCATTGATAAGAATAGAATCCTCAACTAAATCAGGCAGTGCTGTGTTTTAGCTCCTTTTCTGTTGCCTTCCAATTCACTACTCACCAACTAATTGCTTATACTTTCATTTTTGCCACCCAGAAAATGTGAATAGTTACATATAGAACTTCAGTTTAATCATACACATGATGTACAGATTGCATTCATAAGTTTTATATAAATTGAGCTAATGCAAATGATGGAATTGTCAAATCAGACTTACACAAATCAACAGTCTTACCCACTATTAAGATTTGGTAATGATTTCAAAGCAACAAGTGATTAAGAGGCACAGGCAAAGTAGTCTGGGACATCCCATGTGGCTCCTCAGGTCCTTCCTGTCTGCAGCAGGCATGTTTTCTCTGACCTAGGATAGTATTGGCATCTCTGTTGAAGTTTGTAGAATACCTCATAAAGGAAATTATGAAATATCTCCAGTTTATACTTCAAAATGGTCACCTAACTTGCGTTTCATTTTCTAGGGAGCTATATTTCATAAGCCCATAGAGTTTAGGTATGTTTACTATATGTAACCCTAAAACAAGGACATCCTGCTAATAGCATTCATAGATAAGTCTGTTTATCTGGAAGATACTTATCAACACATTTACAAGGAGATTAATCTGGGTCACTTGCCTCCTTTTCTTCTCCAGGAGCCCTCCTTATCCCTCCTCCCCCACCACCCCTAGGATAATTGGGAGAGGAAATGGATCATAGGTCAACTACTTTAACTCCTACTTCCTCAGAAACAGAGAGTGTACTAAGGTCCTGTCAGACCGACCTAGACCTACCCAGAACAGATGGACAATCTGTCCAAATACAATATAATCCTGCATCCTTATTCCAATTGACATCTAAGGGACTAATTAATAACTCAATCAGCAATGCATTCCAGTGGTATTCCTCCCCACTAACCCCTCCTTTTCTACCTAATGGGTTAGACCAAAGTTAAAATTAGAATAGCTTTGTAATGGATGTTGCCACTCGTGAACATAGAACTAAATTCATAATATTTGACTACCAAAATGGGGGAGGGGTACAGGATTTGAAATGATTTCAGTATCTCTCCAAATATGGAGCTCTATATAATAACAGGTATTAGTTTATATTGTCCATTATAGTCTCATATAGTTTTCAAGTATGGCTTCCCATTTACCTTGGTGGGATAAGAAACTCCTTAAAGGCAAGGATTCTTGCAATTTAAAAGAAAATTTTTTTAATTTAATATAATTTTTTTTAGGGGATACCAGGGATTGAACCAGGACCTTGCATGTGTGAAGCATGCGCTCAACCACTAAGCTACACCCACTCCACCTTGCAATTTTTTAATATGCTACCCCAGCATATGCAGGATGTATACATTAGGGACTAAGAACAAAAAACGATATATAGGTTTTAGATTTATTCATAAAATACTAATGTATTTATTATATATCATGTCAGCAATGTTTCTAAAAGGGAATTGAGGAAAAATAAAGACTTATAATTTTGTCTTCCCCTCCTTTAGATTCTCACTCACTTTCTTTTGCCTTTTTAATTCTATAAGTTATTTTTGGATAGACACAGGTTCTCCTATTGATATTGGATATGGTACCAGGCCTACCAGTATTTATGAAAAATTATTTTAACTTCATACAAGGGTTTTCATTGCAAAAGTTTTTAGCTGTGGTGTGGTTGTTATTTCACTGGTACTTTAACAACCTAATAGTGGCCTATAGGAGAACTTTTTTCTATGATGGTTAGACTTTTTATACACAGATATTATGGAGAGTTGGCACATTAGAATATCACTGAAGCTTATTTGCTTCTTAAGAAAATACAGTATATTTTTAAAGTGTCATCTGGAAACAGATATGTGAACTTTTAACACCTCTGTATGTCATTTTCTGTATTTTCTGCAAATGATTATTTTCCCTTTTCATTACCCCTTTATTAGATTGTTTGAAATTGACCATAATTAATTACCTTAAATTGTTTTAGTAAATTTACTTTTGCTCTGATATTGAAAAGGCCAAAATTCAATTATGCAAAGTTCAGTGCATGAGAGACCCAAAAAGTAAATACTTGAATAATATCTACTTGCTTTGAAGAGAATACAACTGGATTTATTTACGTTGTAAATGTTATTTCACAGTTCAGTCAGTTACTTGCTGGGTAATAAAAGACCCTGAAATTAAAATGACCCCTTTTCACAAATATAGCTGTAGGATTCATTTGCTATGAAGCTGCCTTGGTTGATATTACTTCTCCTGAAATAGAAAATGATATCCTACTAATGCATCTGAAGTGGGCTTTAAAACCATCCAAGGCACTCTTGTGAAATTAATGACTTCTACTTTTGGCCTCAATTACATCTTATGAGTCTCCTCTACTATGCTTAGTTTTCCTCTGTTTTTCCTCTGGCTTCAAAATATATCTTATTGGTTGCATTCTAGATCTTTTAGGAGCCTCCATTTCAGAAGGAGTAGGTGTTTAGAGCTGCCTTGGCAACCTTCAAACCTCTTCAATTTGAAAACATTAAACTTAAGATTAATATCCCATACAATGTATGGTAGTTTAAGGACACGTTTGCCTTTTAAATATCAAAGCACCTACCAGCTTGATCAAGAAAATCAGCTTACTGCAGATCAGTGTAATGACGACAAAATGTTAATTAAATTTTTCCTTGTAAAAAATTTCATTTTCAGTCTGAGTGAGCCCACACAACGGTGTTATTAGCTAAGAGGGAAAGATCTGTTCGGCAGTTCTGACTGCTCATTACTGATCCTTGACATTTAGTTTGTATGCATATTTATTCTGTTACAAAACATTATTTCACTTGAAAACATTAATAACAAAAATGTTTCCTTTTAATTGCACAACTCCCACACCGTGTGTTTTTTTTTTAAATGATATCATGGAAACATTTACAATCTTAATGGATTTATTAGTAAAATAAGTGATACCAATTTTGAACATCTTAAGCCCCTTTTTCAACTATCCAAAAACTATCAAAACTGTAAAGTTATTCTGGTTTGTAAAATACCCTTAAAAATGACCCTTTTTACAAGAATGCATGATGGAATTGAACAGTTTGCTTCTTAACTCAATTAGTAGTATTAATAAAAGAGATGTGTAGCATCAATAAAATTACAGATTGCTTCTGGAAATACTGATGGCTTTATTAGTCCTTTATTTTGTACTCAGTGGGCATTTCTGGCTAATCATCAAACTTCTGAATGAGCTATGTTGGAGAGAAAGAAAAAAGAGAATAAATATCCTGTCCTATAGGATCCTGATCTCATAATCTAGTTAAGGGTCTAGAGATAAATTCTAAAGCCAAATTTATAATGTCTTATAAATACACTAAAGAACACAAGAGATTTATAGAATCAGAATATTAGAACTAAAAGGGACCTTAGCAATCCTCAAGCCCAAATACTTTATTTTAGGAATGAGTAAGCTGAGGCCCTCAAATGGGAGGTGACTTTCTTGGGCTCACCAGCTGGCATTGGCAAAACTGGGACTAGAACTTAATTCATGGTGTTTTCTCATGTGTCATTAAGGGACTGGGCTTAGGCAGAGGAACGCTAATGGGAGAATGTAAATCTTGAGCTTAAAGGAAATAGTGTTAAAGTATCAGTGAACTAGATCTAGAGATTTAGATTTCTTGTGTTGTGTCTAAAGTTTTTCTAATTCAAAAATCCCAAATTTCTTGATTTAGATTGGTAGCGAAGAGGGAATAACGTGAGCAATAATAATGAATGTTGTAATAGCAATAACTAAAAGTCATAGAACTTACTAGTACTAGGTTCTGTTTTAAGCACTTTACATTCTTTAGCTCCTCTAATCCTCACAATAACCTTATGAAGTAGGTGCCATTATCATTTCCATTTTACAGATAAGAATACTGAGGCAGAGGGAAGTTAAGTAGCTTGCTCAAGATCAAACATAGAATGATAGGAGAGATTATATAAGTGGAATAATCAGCCCAGTCAGTGTCAGGTGACTCTATTTAGGACAGAGGTATTATGTTGAAAAACAGAGATAGTTAAGAAGGACTTCTCCAATGTGAATTTTCTTTGAAAAGAAAACAAACACTAAAAGACTAGTAATTTCTTATTGTTATCGAATATGATGAAGTCCAACATTTCTGCAGCTTCCCCCCTAAATAACAGGGGATAATATAATTTGAAAGGGCATCCAACTGTAGCTTGTGTTCATAATTCTCAAGGATATTATTGCCGGCAATGTTACATCAGCATGCATACGCCTGTGGAAAGAAGTAGGACTATGTGATCACATGTCTGCTTGCTGCTTTCACATGTCATATTTGCAGAGTAATCATTGCTTATTGTTGTGTTCCTGGTTCAATGTCTCATGCTAACCAAGCCACCCCATCACTGAAAGCTGCTATAGTTAGTTACTAACTCATGCTGTTCCATGTTTTTGTTTAGAGTTGTGAGTTATATCCTATTTCTTGCTTGTTTTAGAAAATTTTATTTCACTTAACTTCAGTTTACTAACCACCACTTCTTTGCATAGGAAGATGTGAACAGGGTGAATCGGTGATGCCTTTTTATTCCTGTCCTTGTCTTTGCATTTTAGGTATCTACCAGTGTTATTGGTCAAAGTGATGCAGAAAATACAGAGTATGGTGGTAGTAGTCCTAGTTAAACTGCTTGGAGAAGGCTTGGAGAAGCTAATGCCTTTTTGAAGCAGGGCTTTATTTTATAATCTCTCAAAGGAGTATTGGATTCCTTAATGTTTTCTGGTTTCTTTTAACATCCTATTATTGACTTGGCTAATAAAATGGTAAAAAAAAAAATACTGTTACAGTACAGGCAGGATCTGTAATGCAAGTACAGTTTAGTTATATATCGGGGTTTCTTCTGTGCAGTTCAAGACACTTTAACCATCTGTTTTGTTTTCATTTAACAGTATTTACTGAGCTCCCATTAAACATTGGATAGTGTTGTAGATAACGGAATGTGTGTCTGGTACTGTGGTCATTAGCCTGTTATTACTCTAGGTTACCTATTGAAGTAGGTAATTTTCTCAGAGCATCAGATTTCAGTTTTTGCAGCTAAGATAAAACAGATGTGCAGTGTTATATAACCCAAATTTACTCTAACTGTTCTGTAGAAGCTATTAGACATAAAACACACAAAAAAAATCTATTATTAGGACACAGACTAAGTCCTGGGTATTGCTATTTCGCAATGCAGAATTTTGTCTCTACCCCTCCCTCCCTCCTTCATTTCCTCCATGCCTCCATTCCTTCCTTTCCTTCTTCCCTCCTTCCTTCCCTCCCTCCTTCCTTCCTTTTTAACATAGTCATTGGAAAAAAATTAACATTAAACCTATGAATAGATTTTCTATTAGTCCTAGCTAGTGAAGATCAGACTATTTTTTGGGCCATTTGGTAATATCTAAAGAACATATTGAATAAACTCTAAAAATCTGCTACAATCAAAATATATTTAAAACTTGGAATAATAGTTTATAAGCTAATAAAAAGCAAATGAGTTACATAACCAGATATATAGAATTTGTGTCTATAATTATAACAGTTTTCTTGATATACTATATCTAGGATGCCCAACTTATCCCTGTTTGCCTAGAATTTTCCCAGTTTAAGTCCTGAAAGTCCCAAATCCCAGAAAACCCATCAGACCTGGGCAACTGGGAAGGTTGGTCACCTTAATTATATATACATCTGAAGGTTTTTTTTCTCATTTTTATGGGTGAAAAAACTAGTGAACAAATATCACACATAGACCTATTTAGCTAAAGGGCTCATATTAAACATATATGTCTAAATAGAGTGATAAATAATTGAAAGGTGGGGGAATAGGTAGAAGATGGATGGGTAGATGGATGGGTGGATGAGCAGATGGCTAAGTAGATGGAAGACTATATAAATATATAGGAAATGGCTATGAGATATGCCTCTGCTTGGTTGGAGTAACATTACTTGTTGAACTCCTAATCACCTAAGGCCTAATCAGTTGTCATTATTTTTGTGAATAGTTCTCTCAATCTTACTGAATAATCACTCTTCTCTGTCCTACGAAACCCTATTTATACCCCTATTACTATAATTACCACAGTTATTTTGATTGTGTACATATCTCTCTTCTCCACTAAACTGTGAACTCCTTAAAGAGCAAAATTTTTCTTAATAAATCTTCATATTTCAAGCCCAATGTACCTCATTGTGCTTAGCAAGAACTGAGTCTATATTGCTGAATTGAGCATTTATTTTTTCCATTTTTATAAATACCTTGTTTTTTATTATAGCTATTGTAACATATTTACATATAAGAAAATTCACTTTTTAAATGTACTGTTTAATGAGTTATGACAAAACCAAGATAAAGAACATTTCCATCACCTTGAGAACTTTTCTTGTACTCCTTTGCATTTGCTTTCATCTCCCCACCTTTAGCCCCTGCTAACTACTGATGTGCTTTCTGTCACTATAGTTTTGTCTTTTCTAGAATTACATAAGAATCTCATGTCTGACTTCTATGACAACATAATGTTATTTGAAATTTATCCATACTGTTGCATGTGTCAGTAGTTCCATTTTATTTAGAATAGTATTTCATTATAGGGATATTCCGTAATTTCCCTAAACATTCACCTGTCGATGAGCATTTAGGTTGTTTCCCGTTTTTTTGGTTCTTATAAATAATATTTCTATGAACATTCACATACAATTTTTTGTGTTGATATATGTTTTCATTTCTAATGGGTAAATAACTAGGTGTACAATTGTTGAGTCTTTTGATAAATGTATAATTAAATATATAAGGAATTTCCCAATGGCTGTACCATTTTGTATTCAAAATAATAATGATGAGAATTCAAGTTCTTCTACATCCTTGCTAACATATGATATTGGTCATTATTTAGAATTTTAGTTATATTGTTATGCAATGGTATCTCATTGTGGTTTTATTTTGTGTGTCCCAATAATTTATGATTTTAAGCATCTTTCTGTGGGCTTATTTGTCAGTTTTAGAGATTCTTTGTTGAAATATCTGTTCAAATATTTTACCCATTCTTAAAAATAAGTTCTTTGTCTTCTTGTTATTGAGTTGAAAGAGATCTTTATATTTTCTGGATACAAATGTTTATCAGATATATGTTTTGCAATTATTTTCTGCCACTCAACTTTTTATTTTCTTAACAGAGTCTTTTGAAGAGTGAAATTTTAAATTTTGATGATGTATAATTTACCAATTATTTCTTTTATGGCTCATGTTCTTGCTTTTTATTTTTTATTTCCTGTCTAAATCTATTTTCCTAACATGGCATAACAAAGATTTTCCCTCATAGGTTCTTCTAGAAGTTTTATACTTTCAGGTCTTATATTTATGTTTATGTTCCATTTTGAGTTAATTTTGTGTATGTTTGAAGGAAACACCATGATTCTCTCTTTATTTCCATAAGTATATCTAATTGTTCCAGCATTATTTGTTGAAAAGATTATATTTTCCCTATATAATTATCTTGGCACCTTAGTCAAAAAATATATATGCAGTTCTCTTTTGAAGTCCATTTTCTTCCATTTGTCTTTATGTTTATTCTTAAACCTCCACCACACTTTCATTAAAATAACTATATGTTAAATCTTGAAATCAAGTAGTATAAGGTTGTCAATTTCATCTTTTCCAAAACTGTTTGGACATTCTAGGTTATTTGCACATCCACATAAATGTTAAAATCAGTTTGTCAGTTTCTGCTAGGACTTTTATTTCTGGCATCTTTCAATCTTTTGGATTGATCCAGTTTCCATATGTTGTCATTTTCCTTCTGCCTAAAGAAATTATTTTAACACTTATTGTAGTGTAAGTCTAGTTCTGACAGGAAGTTACAAGAAGTTACAAGAAAAAATTTAAAACCAAATCCTTACCGAAATTTTAGGAAATTAAATCCATTAATACTATATATAATGGATAATACATAATGGTTGAATAGAGTTTAATCCCAGGAATGCAAGGCTAGTTTAACATTAAAACATTAATCAAAGTAACCTACCATATATATAGACTAAAAAAGAAGAAACATAACCCTCTCAATAGATGCAGATACAACATTTGACAAAATTCAACACCCATCCATGATTTTAAGAAAACAAAACTATCATCAATGATGAATAGAAGGGATTCTTCAGCCTTACAAAGAGAATCTATAAAACTCTATAGGTGATATCATACTTAGTGCAGAAAGATTGTATACCTCCTGTTTTAGTCAGCCACAGGAGTGCCTTTTGAAATACACCAAAGATTGGTCAGTCTTTATAAAGGGTATTTATTTGGGGTAGAAGCTTACAGTTACCAGGCCACAAAGCATAAATTTCTTCCCATACCAAAGTCCACGTGTTGGAGGAAGATGGCTGCCGATGTCTCCAGGGTTCAGGCTTCCAGGTTCCTCTGTTCCCGGGGCTGCGTTTCTCTCCGGGCTTAGCTTCTGTTTCCTTCACGAGTTCAGCT
>PVKH010002914.1:0-22842 GCA_004027955.1 Chaetophractus vellerosus | reverse complement strand
TTTACTTTCAGTCTCCTTGAGTCCCTGGGCCTAAGGTGGGTGTCTTGTAAACAACATATAGATGGGTCATATTTCTTTATCTATTCTGCCAATCTGTGTCTCTTGACTGGAGAGTTTAACTGTTAACATTCAGTGTTACTACTGTTAATGAATTTCTTACATCTGCCATATTTTCTTTCAGTTTATGTATATCCTGTGTTGTTTTTGTTTATATTTGAGTCTTTATTGTTGTTGCTACACTCTCCTCCAACTCTCTCTCTCCTGTTTTTTCCTTTCATCTTTTAGAGCTTCTTTTAGTATTTCTTGAAGTGCAGGTTTCTTGTTGGCATATTCTCTTAATTTCTGTTTATCTGTGAATATTTTGAACTCTACATCATTTATGAATGCCAGCTTTTCTGGATAGAGAATTCGTGGTTGGAATTTTTTTTCTTTCAGTGTCTTGACTATTTCATACCACTGTCTTCTTGCTTCCATGGTTTCAGCTGAGAAGTCAGCACTTAATTTTATTGTGCTTCCTTTGTATGTGATGGTTCTCTTTTCTCTCGCTGCTTTGAGTATTTTCTCTTTGTCTTGAGCATTAGTCATTTTGACAAGTATGTGTCTTCGTGTTGGCCTGTTGGAATTTATACTATTTGGGGTGCACTGTGCTTCCTGGATATGTACATCGATCTCCCTCATTAGATTTGGGAAGTTTTCAGCCATTATTTCCTTCAAAATTCCTTCTGTTCCTTTTTCCTTCTCTTCTCCTTCTGGGATGCCGATAATGTGTATGTTTGTGCATTTGGTGTTGTCGGTTAAATCCCTAAGTCCCTGTTGGATTTTTTCTACCTTTTTATCTATCTTTTCTACTATCTGTTTCATTTCAGATGTACTGTCTTCCAAATCACTAATTCTTGCTTCTGATTGTTCAAATCTGCTGTTATGTGAATCCATCGTCTTTTGATTTCTTGGATTGTGCTATTCATCTGCATCATATCCGTTATCTTTTTATGTATGTTTACAATTTCTTCAGTATGTGTTCCCAGTGTCTTCTTAATATCTTTAATCTCTTCCTTGATTTTGAGATTAGTCCATGATTAGTTGTTCCATGTTTTGTTTCTCTTCCTGATTTTTGTTTTTTTCTTTGGGGTGGTCTGTGTCTTCCGTTTTCTCAGTATTGCTTGTAATTTCTTGTTGCCTTCTGGTCATCGTTTTATCTTGATGTGTTAGTTCAGTTGATCAGCTTCTCTCTATGATCTAGAGTTTTATTTAGTTTGTAATTCTGTGTGTGTGTTAAGATTTCTCATTGATACTTTCTTACCCTTGTTGTATTTCCTTGATTTTTTCTATGTTCCTTTGAAGGAAGAAGTTTAGGGCCAGAGCATTCATAAGGGGTGAAAAAGGAGAAGGGATAATAATTGTATTGAGAAGAGTTGAAGGGGGGCCTTATTAGATTTAGCAGATTGAAAATTTAAGTCATGTAAGTACCATAGAGTGATAGGGGAAAAATTGGAGTGCCAGCTCCAAATAGAGAAAAAAATATATATATATAGTGTTTTATATGCCCAAAATGATGAGTGAGAGAACTAATAATGAATTGGCTGAAAGAAAAAAGCTGTATGAAATGAAAGAAATAAGAGAGAACAGAATAGCCAAGATAGAAGTTTACAAGGGTGAGATTGGGGGCAAATGAGAAAAGGTGGAAAATAAGAACCACTACAGAAAGCTGAAGGTAGAAAGATGAAGGAAGGAGGGAAGATAGTGTTGGTAAACACAATCACTATACACGGAGGATGAAAAGTCTTTATCTTCTGTCTGTGCTCTAGAGTTTTATCTAACTTGTAATTCTGTGTGTGTGTCAAGATTTCTTGTTGATACTTTCTTCCCCTTGCTGTATTTCCCTGTACCTTTCTGTGATCCTTTGAAGGAAGAAGATTAGGGCCAGAGCATTCAAAAGGGGTAAGAAGGAGAAGGGATAAAAATAGTACTAATAAAAGTTAGAAGAGGGGCCTTATTAGATTTAGCAAATTGAATATTTAACACATGTAGGCAGCATAGAGTGGTAGGGGAAAAATTGGAGTGTCTACTCCAAATAGAGAGAAAAGAAATATAAACAGAGTATTTTATATGAACAGAATGATGAGAGAGAGAACTAATAATGAATAGGCTGAAAGAAAGAAGCTAGTATAAATTGAAAGACATAAAGGAGAACAGAATAGCGAAGATAGAAATATACAGGGGTGAAATTGGGAGTAAATGAAAAAAGGTGGAAAATAAGAACCAGACAGAAAGCTGGAGGTAGAAAGATGAAGGAAGGAGAGGAGATAGTGTTGGTAAACATAGTCAGTATACACAGAGGATGGTAAGTCAAGGATAAAGAAGACCAGCAAAGAAGAAGAAAGCTATCAGTACCTAATTAAGAAACAAACAAACCAGCAAAAAACAATGTAACAAAGAAACAAACAAATAATATTTAAAAAAAAGGTAAACCATAGTTTCCTTAGGGGACTTGTGGAGCCTCACAGCCTGTGTTCATTAATCAATTGCCTTGCAGCCTTCTCTCTGCAGGCTTTGAGGCAGTATTTAGCAATTAATGCAAGTCTATATGTTTCTATTTATTTTTTGATGAAATTGGGGACCTTAAAGAACTCCTCTTCTAGACCACCCCCTCCTGTGAGTGGACCCGAGATAGGTTTGTGGAAACTTGTCTATTATTTCCCTCTATCTTCTTTGGGTGTGCTGTTTTACTCAGCCCGGAACTTTTAGTAGGCCGGAATTTACCTTTGCGCCCCTTGCGTCTGCACACCGGTAAGGAGTTTCTCCAGTTTCCTTCAGCAGCTGTTTCCTTCCAGCTGTTTTTTTTTGTTTGTTTTTTTTTTCCCTTCAGCGGCCGTTTCCCGCCGGCTGATTTTTCTTTAGTTTTTTTCATTTTTCTTCTTGTAAACTACCTGCAGGTTCAGGCATCCAAACCCACGGAAACCCTTTCCACCCCTATCAGATCCTCCCACTCTCAGGGCCCTCCACCCCCCTCAGAGATCCGGTGGTGAGGCCACCAGCCTCCCTTCACCCTCTCCCAGCAATGGAGCCCCAACCCTGTGTTACCCGCCAAGGCACAGAGAACCCACGATTTTATGCTGCGTGGCTCAACTCACACTCCAGCTGCCTCCAGACCGATGGAGCTGATATTCCTGTGCCCCAAGCTCCCTGCAAAGACCACGCTCCTCTGCTCTTGCTCCCAATCGGCCACCCCCTACCTGAGAGCTGTTGAGTGCAAACCTAAACCGTCGATGCCATCTTCCTCCTCAGAAATGTCTGGTGTACCTTTTCATGGAGTTTTTATCAATCTCTATTTTCCTCTGATTTTTCTGGCCAGATCATAATTCAGAGCAGGCTCTCTTGGCCGAATTCACTGAGAAAAAATCCCTAATATCACCCCCCCCCTTTTCCCTTGTAACAGCTTACAGGGAAGAAAGTGTCTGTTCCCCTCCTGTCAACTGCAGTGACCCAGGGGTTTTACCTCATCTTAATATCTTGAGGGGTAGCATTCCTGGCTGCCATGGGGTTTGGTAACACAAGTTTATTTTTTGGATTCTTTGTTTTTCTGTCCCTCACCCTCCTTGGAGTTATGAAGCACTGTCTTGATTTGTGTACCCCCAAAGCAGGTCTTTCAGTGACCTCATGGCTCTTTCTCCATTGATTTTGTAAGAGAGTTGAGGCCTGCCTACCTAGTCTGCTGCTATCTTTGCACAGTTCCTATTTTTCATAATCTTTTTTCTTTCTGCTTCTCAAGCTGACTCATCTCAAGTGTCTTGTCTTTGAGTTCACTGATTCTTTCTTCTACAGCTCCAATCTGCTCTTGACACCACCTTGTGCATATTTAAAAGCATTTTTATTGAATATTTTCACATTCCATACAATCCATCTAATGTTTACATTCAGTGTCTATAGGTATAATCACAGATGTGTGTATTCATTACCATAGTCAACTATCTATAATTTTCAGTACTGCAAGAATAAAATCCTACCACTTCTTAGGTGCCACTTCTCAATCACTCTCTCCTTCCCCTGTCTTACATATTTACTAATCCAATTCTGTTTCTGTAAATGTATTTATATTTGAATTTTATATAGAGTCAAAATCAGTACTATTTTGTGTCTGGATTCTTTCAATTAGCATAATTCTTTTACAATTGATAGAAAATATTATTATATTACCATACAGTAGAGTCCATAGTTTGCTTTTGGTTTATTTTTCTAATTCATGGTAGAACATTCTTATATTTGTACTATTGACCATACTCACCATCCTCAACATGATACACTATACAAAACAATCTTTTTTTCTTTCTGTAGCTTTCCTACTAGTGACATACAAAATCCTAAACTTTCCCTTTCTATCATGTGTGTTTTTTAGTCATTTGTATTTCTTCATTGAAAATATGGCTATTTAAATATGTTGCCCATTTTAATTGAGCTTGTCTTTTTATTGTTGCATTATAAGATCTAATTATATATCAAGATGTTAAACTTTTATTGGATATGTGGTTTCTAAATATTTTCTCCCATTGAGTAAGATGCCTTTTTGCCTAAATAACAAAGTGTTTGAAGCACACAAGTATTCAATGAGTGTGGATAAAACTGAAAATATAAAAAAAGAACTTCCATGAAATAGAACTAATATATGTTACTGTTACAAAATGTTAATAACAAAGTGAAATTTTTGTAAAAATACAACTAAAGCAAACTATGGATATAGAAAATAGTGATATATTAATATTCTTCCATCCATTGCAAAAGAATAATTATTCTAAGTGAAAGTAGCAAAAAAACCCAATAGACAACATATTGTTTGACTCCATCTATACAAAATGTAAATGCAATTAAATTTGTAGAGATGAGTTTAGATTAGCAGTTATATTGGCAAAGGAAGGAGAGATTGAGACATGTCTACCAATGGGTAGGGTTTTATTTTTTTTATTTTAGAGCATTGAAAATTCTTTAATATTAATTGTAGTGATGAATAAAGAACTCTGGGATTATACCTAAAGTCATTGATTGTATACTTTAGATGGATTTTATAGTTAGTGAGTATGTTTCACTAAAATTGATTAAAACTATTCTGTTTTTAGGATCTCCCATTTATCTTTTTTACTTTCATGGCTTTTTTTTAGGTGTGAGGTCTAAGAAACCACCTGCTACCCCAAGATATTGAAGATGCTTTCTTACATTATCTTTTAGGAATTTTATGGTCTTGTCTTTTATATTTCAATATTTGAGATAATATGCATATAAGGTTTGAGTTTGGGGTCCTCTTGCAATCTTTTAGGTATGGATATCCATTTCCACAGCAACAGTTTTTGAAGAGACTGTTCTCACCATGCTGCACTGACATGGCAGCAATGCAAAATATTAATTGACCAAAAAAGTGAGGATCTAACTCAGGACTCTAAACCCATTGATCTATTTATCTATCTTTATGCCAGTAGTATGCTGTTTTGACTACTTTAGCATGAAAATATATTTTGAAGTCAGGAAGTGAGAGTCCTCCAACTTTGTTCTTTCCTTTTAAGATGTTTCTACATAAGCTACATAATTCACTTTCCAAGGAAATTTGATAATTGGATTTTAAATTTCTTTTTATAAAACTGAATTTTATTGGGATTGTATTAAACTGTAAATTGATTTGCATATACTTGATATCTTAATAATATTTAGTTTTTCAATCCATTAACACAAAATATCTTTCCATTTGTTTTGGTTTACTTTGCTTTCTTTTAGCAATATTATGTAGTTTGTTGAATACAGATCCTTTACATCCTTGTTTAAATTTATTCTGAATTATTTTATTGTTTTAGTTGTTATTGGAAATGTTAATTTTTTTATTTACCTCTCATGTTTCTCATTACTAGTGTATAGAAACACTTCTAATTTTTGTTTGTATCCTACCACTTTGATAAACTGTTTTATTAACTATAGTATCTTTGTTTTAGATTTTTTTGGGATTTTCTAATTATGGGATGATGTTCTGAAAATACTGAAAATTTTATTTCTCCCTATATAATTTGTATTAGTTTTGTTTCTTTTTCTTGCCTACTTGCTCTGGCTAGAACTTCTAGCACATTGTTGAATAAGAGTGATGATAGTGACCATTCTAGTCTTGTTCCTGATCATAGAGAGATAGCTTTCAGGTTTTCAACATTGAGTACAATGTTGCATGTAAGTTATATATATATGCCCTATATCATGTTGATGAAAAGTCCTGTAAATTTTCCTAAGACATTAGATGGGTGTGAAATCTATAAACTTGAACAGAAAATTTAAAATATAGGAACATTTTTTGAAATGTAAAAATTATAAATCGAAGGACAAAATGATAACATAACTTGTTCTTCCTCTGGTTTTTGAGATATTATTATTCTAATATGTTGTTTTCAAGTAACTAATGACAGTTTACTGGAATGTCTTTTTGGTTTTCTGAAATTAAAATATTGACATATGAACACATAAAAAATAATGGTTTTCATGTTTTGTTGTTCTGAAATAATGTCAACTTCCTCATGCCCTTTCCTTTATCTATATCTAGAGCTTTTAAATTCTTCTTTTCTTCTTCTGACCATATTGCCCCAACAAAAACTTTCCTTTTATGCATGTTCATTGTGTTTCTTTATTTCAGAATCAATCAACTTATATATTTGGTTTTGTAAATAAATTCTAGTTCTTTAATAAATAGTATTACTATGTGTTTTCTGTATTTTTAATAATAGTATTACATAGATTATCATTGTCAGGTAGATATTGTGCATTGGCATTAATGTTCTGGAATCACAAAACCTCATAAATATGTTGACTACAAAATATAATGTAAACCAATTGTAAAAAAACAAATTTTTGCAGTAAGTATAGCCAGATATTTGTGCAAAGAAATGATATATATGGTGCAATGTTGGCCTTCTGGACACTTTACATAAAAACCCAGGGCAGATTGTGCTTCAGGAAGTGTTAGATTCAGTCAGAAGGATGCTCTGTCTACCTGACTCTCAAATACAATTCCTGAGCTGAGAGATTTGCTGCAATTTATGCTGATATGCTGTGGTCACATGAACACCTTTTACCACCAGTTTTAGATCCTCCACTAATGCTTTGTCAGATTGAATCTTGAGTTCACTCTATAAAGGTAGTCCAGCCACTCTTGGACTACAGTTCAGGAGGATTTTCTCAGTCAGAATTACAGTAGTTTTGGGGCCAAGGAATATTAAATAGTCAAATGTTCTCCAACTTTAAATGTATTGTGTGCTCTGATCTGAATTGTGCTTCGGTAGTATTGGAAGCTGCAAACAAGCAAGAAAATAATTTGCAATGGGCACTTTTAGTGTGGGAACTACTTTCAAATGCTGTTTACTTTCAATTTTGATCTGTTTTTAGTTTGTTACAACCACTATATTTACAAGACAATTGGTTTAGTTGCAGATCGGTTTTTTTTACAAATTTAATATTTCTACCAATGCTGCATGGAGAAAAGGTATCAGTGACAGTTTTCCAACAGAATATGACCAATTCATGTTTCTGCATTACATTTTAGTAATCCATGTACTATTTCAATATTTTTCATTTTTATTATATGTTATGGTGATTTGTAATCTTTCAATCCATGTTCAATCAGTTGGGCAATGGGCAGCACTCTGGCCTGAGGCACTAAAAACCTGTTGTTTACAGATGGTGGAGTCACTATGACCAGTTCTGGAGTATGTTGGAAGGCTTTGGCCTTGAGACCCAACAATAAAAAAAAGTCTAACTAGTGAAGGAATAAGACATTAAATGCAATGTGCAAAATTACTAGCAATTAGGATATCAATTGAAGAAATGCTAAAAGTGAAAAAGGAGATAATATACATATTTTTAGATTTATAGATAGTAGCTAAAGGAGTAGCACTATGGTCTAGATCATGGAAGCTAAATAATTGGCAAATTAATAAACATGAATTTTCAAACAAATAATATGGGGCAAAATATCTAAGTCAAATATAGATATCATGAATATGAATGTATCAGCACATCTGAAGGACAAATCTTGGTAATAAAATAAAATAACACAGTGGAAATATTAACTAGGATAGAGAATGGACATAGAACAACTCCATATAAAGTAAAAATAAGAAAGACATGGATGAGATGAGATAACATCATGGAGGAAATTATAAAAATGAGCACATAAGCAGACAGGGCACCAAGGATTACATAGATATAAAAGAGAAATTTATGTACATGCAAATACTTTGGAAGGGACATTGCTCATAAATGTGAGGTCTGTAAAAAGTGAAACATGAAATCACAGAAATCATATACCTGACAAAAAAGATACAGCATTTGATATAATAAAAATTGTTACCATTGCCAGTAACAGAAAATAAAGATTACTTTTCTGATTTAATAGATGCATGGTCAGGAATTGGAATGCTTTTTCCATGTTAATGAATTTTCAGAATTCAATTTATGTTATCATTTTGCCCAGGAAGATACTATTCCTTAACCAGCAGAAATAAAATAGATCATAAAAGGATATTATTATATGGCAACAAATTAGACACCATTAATGAAATGGACAAATTTCTAGAAAAAATCTACACTTATCCCAGAAAAATTAGACCTCAACAAAAATAAAATCAAAAGTAAAGAAATTGAAATAGTCATCAACATCTTCCCAAAATGAAAAGCCCAGGAATGGATGGCTTCACAGGTGAATTTTCCCAATCATTTAAAGAAGATCTAATGCCAATCTTCTTCAAACTCTCCAAAAAAATTGAATAGGAGAGAACATTACCAGTCCAAATTTAAGGAACCAACATCAACTTAAAACTAAAGGCAAATAAACATATTATAAAGTAAGAAAATTACAGAGTACTCCTCTAAGGACTATACATGCAAATATCCTTAAGAAAATACTTGCTAACCAAACACAAAAGAATATTAAAATAATTATACAACACATTCAAGTGGGTTTTATCCCAGGTATGCAAGGATGTTTGAACATAAGAAAAACAATATGCACACAGCATGTGAATAAATTGAGGATGAAAATTCACATTGTCATCTAAATTAATGCAGAAAGGCGTTTGACAAATGTGACATCATTTCTTGATAAAAATTATTCTGAAAGATAAGATAAATGGAAACTTTCTCAATATTATTATTGCATACATGTAAAACTCACAGTTAAAATTTTACTCAATGATAAATGAAAGCTTTGCATTTTGACATGAGGAACAAGACAAGGATACCACTCTCTCCACTGTTATACAATAGGTCTAGGTAGAATAATTTGGCAAGAAAAAAATAAAATGAACCCAAATTGGAGAAGAAGTAAAACTCTCTATTCACTCAACATAAGATTCAAACCTAGAAAATACTGAAAAATCCACAATGAAACTACTAGAACTAATATATAATTTCAGCAAAGTGGTAGGATACAAGATTCATATGCAAAAATCAGTAATGTTTCTATGCAATATTAATGAACAAACAAAGGAGTAAATCAGAAAAAAATATGTAAAAGAGCAACTAAAAGAATCAACTAATTAGGAATAAACTTAACTGCCATAAAGCAACTGCATTCAGAAAACTGCAATGTATTGCTAAAAGAAAACAAAGAAGGTCTAAATAAATGGAAAGACATTCATTGACCAAGGATTGGAGATATCATTTCTAGATATCTCCTAAGAGAAGGGATCCAGAGAGTGATTCACCAGGTTGTGAAGGTAACCAGGTGTCATGTTGGGAAAAGGCACTTGTAGACTGAAAATTTCTTTGTTTTCATTTTGTTGATGAGTCATTTTATACTTTAAATATTTTATATTTTATTTTTTATTCATTACATTATTTGCTAAAACTGGGTACCTTACCTTTGGACGAGGGGCTCTAGGGTGTTTGATTCATGAGCATAAGCACAATGAGACAGTTCCTATGGGCTTAACAGCTAAGCTTGTTTTTCCTGGGTTTTATTCTGTTTTTCTTTATTTGTTTGTTTGTTTGTTTTTTCATTTCTTTGATTCTTTTTAGCTTTCCCTTATGTTTTCTCGTTAGTATCCTTATTTCATTTCCAGCATTCATTTTATCTACCTTTATTGCTTTTCTTTCATTCCACCTTCTCCTGTTTCATCATCATTTTTTCTTCTCCTCTCATCTTTCTGGTTTTTTATTTATCTATATTTTTTGTTTCTTTTTTTATTCCAACAGTTTCATTCTCATGCCATTGTATTTTTATGATTTTTCATTTTTATTACTATTTGTTTCCTGGCTCTTTTATGCTTCTTTTGTATTATATCCATTAAATTTTTACCTTCTTCTATCTGTCTTTTTCTGTAGTTTTAATATTTTTAAGGTTACACAAACAACAAGAATATAGAATAAGAGGAACCAAGTGTCAGAAAGAAACTTTAATACAAAATATAACAAAGTAAAAATATAGAGTAGAAGGAGAAGCTTAGCATCTGAATAAGTCCATTGAGATAATCAGATCATTCGACATCAAGAAAAAAATAGATCCATACTAAGAATCAGGAAGACATGGTGCTGATGATCAAACTAAAAGAGATGAGGAGATGAAAAATGTGGAACAACTAATCAAAGATGTCCAAACAAATATCATGAATCAACTTAATGAGATGAGGGAAGAGATAAAGGACATTAAGAATGCATTGGGGGAACATAAAAATGAAATAGTAAATATAATAAAAAATACTAAATCTGATGGTGATGAATGGCACAATGCAAGAAATTTAAAAATACAGCAGAAGAGTATTGTGGGAAGATGACTAAGAGGCAGGGCTCATGATCTTACAAAAACAAAGGAGAAAGAGTTAAAATCTGTCTGATGGATCTGCTTTGAGGGATAGGAGACCAGGACAGTGCTACACAATTCCGTGGTGGGTGAGGGACAGAGAAACAAATAATATGAAACAACAATCATGACTAACCAAGCCCCTATGGCAACTGGAAAGGGATCCTTTCCCCCAGCCCAAAGATATTAACCTAGGATCAAACCCCTGGATGACTGCAGCTTATAGAGAAGGGAACAGACATTGCTTCCCTGACATATGTTGAAAGGGAAAAGGGAGAGTTGGGGGGTTTTCTTCACTGAATTCATCCAGCAGAGCCCACTGTGAATCTCTATTATACATATTCAACACAGGAACCCATGAAGGCTAAGACTGAAACACATCCTTGGAAATGTGCACCAACAACTGCCATCTACCAGCCTGTCTTGAACTCACATGGACAAAACTATTTTTGGTTTTCCATGTATCCTAACACCTAGGAGAAAATCTGTGACCCATTAGTGAACCCCTGGTCTGATTTAGATAATGTAAGTTGGACAATTTTATTTATTTAATTTTTTTCTTATTTTTTTTCTTTTTTAAAAGATACATAAATGTAACCCAAAGTATACAAAGATTCCCATATGCCTCACTTCCCATAACCCCAAAACCTCCCACATAAACATCCTTCATTAGTGTGGCACATCATTTGCAATGGATAAACACATCCTGGGGCTTTGCCATTAAACATGGACCATAGTTCACATTGTAGACCACACTCTTTCCCACACAGTTCTGCATGTTAAATGATGACATAAAATGGTCTATATCTGTCATTGCACTGTCACTTAGGACAGTTCTGAAGTCCATAAAAGCCCCTGTATTACAACTGCTTTTCCCTCTCCCTGCCCCAGAACCACCAGTGGCCACTGGCTCAACATCAGTGTTGCAATTTCTTCCATTGCTTGAATCACAATATGTCTGTAGTAGAATACCAGTAAGACCACTCCAGTCCAAAGCTCCTCACCTCATCCTGAGGAGTCTGGGATGGTGATGTCCACTCCATGTCCAATTGTGAGGGACTTATATCCCATGGGGAAGATGGATGGGATTACCTGCCTGTAGCTATAGACTCTCCCCAATCCCTGGGATGGCTGTTGTCCATCATCATCTCCCTGCCAGTTGTCCTGGGTGAGTCTAATGAGCTGTAGAGTAGGAATTGTTGCTCCATCGAGGTTCAAGGCCTAGCTGACACATGGACAGGCCAAAGACTCAAGTTTCTGGATGTACACCTACAAACTTCAGCACCAAGTATAGATTTAAATAGAAGGGACAGATGAGCCATGTGCAGGGAAGACAGTTGAGTCCAACTCTGTCACTCTCAGGAGCACAAACCCCAAAGTAGGGCCCAATAGTAAGGCACCAAACTCCAGAGCTATCTGCCCTGACATGATCCTATTGAGATGTGCATAAGCATCACCTCTGGAATGACTTCCCAAATCATTTTGAAGTTTCTTAACCATATAAACTCATTTGTATTTACATCCTCCCCTTTTATTCAAGGTCTTTTTCCAGTTGCATTGCCAGTTGGCACTTGGCAGCAATCCCTCGGTGACAGGGAGGCTCATCCCCAGGAGTTATGTCCCATGCTGAGTTTGGCTGAGAGAGAGGTCACATTTGAGCAACAAGTAGGCTCTCAAGAGGCAACCCTTAGGCACCCCATAAAAATGGGCTGTTTCAATTTCAAGAACAAAGACTCATAAGTCTAGTCATCAATAACAAGGTCCACAGTGGATCATCCTCCTTTGCCAGACACTGCCCGTGCCGTTTGGGGATTGTTGCTGCTCCCTTAAAAATGTGGCAGAGCTCTCCAGATTGTGAATTCAGGATATTCTCATTTATTGAGTGATTCCCCACCCACTTTGACAATGCCTTGTGAACATTTGAACATTTTTATATACGTTATATTTATGCTCATGTGATCTTCCTCCCATGCATCCCTCATCCCTGACACCCTACACCTATGATCCTCCTCTGCCCCAGTGATAACCCTCTGTCATCCAATGCTTCTTCAAAGATAAAGGCATTGCAATAGCTGAATATGATTAATAAGAAAATGAAATAACAATTTTAAATATGAGATAAAATCATAAACATTTTTAAAAAACGTGAAATTAAATTAAATTAGAAAATTGTAATAAAAAATGAAAAATATTTTATAAAATTTTTTGACATTTTGCCTTTCATTCCTGCAATATCTGGTGTCCAGTCTGTGCCATAGCCCCTTCCCCCTCTCATTCCCCAGTGTCTCAATATTTTTCATTTTGTTTTTGAAGAAGTTTTATGTCACAGAAAAGTCACACACAGAGTACAGGAGACTTTCATACACCAAACACCTTCCCCCTTTCCTGCCCCCCATAAAATAACCTTTATATGTGGATGGTAGCATTGTTATAACTGATATACAGATAGTGAAACATAGGTACTAAACATTGTCAATGGTTTACACTATGGTTTACATTTTAGACTGTACACTTTTTAAAAATCTTGATATTTAACATATCCTGGGTCCAATGTATGGCAATGAATATCATTTCTACTGACCACTAAAGACCCCCTGTTTGATCTATTCTATTTCTCCCACCACAACCCTCAGGGAGCCATGATGAACCCTTGCCTTCACTCATTGGATGATAAGATTCATGGTTACTTGCATCAAGAGATAATGATAGTACACTGCTTTGTCCTACCCTATTAGTAACTGCCCTTGCCCTTGAGTGACTCCCAGCTGCCTATTTCTGAACAAATCGTTCCTCCCAAAGATCAGAGTTCAGCTCATTCCTGCACATTATGTGGGTCACCATTCACTGATAAAACATATATGAAATATTGAACACTCACACACACCCTAGAAGCCTCCTCCAGAAGTGCCCTGTCCTGAATTCCTACCAACAAACACACTAAACCAGTGACCTTTCCTTGTCATATTGCCATAAGAGAATTCCCACCTCTGTACTTTCAACCTCATACCCACAAATCTCCATTGTTCACCTGGTCCCTCTCCCAACTCTCCCCCCAGTCTTCTAACTCAAACTTCCAAGTCTATCAACCTGTCAACCTGGCATGACACAACCCAATAATATCATTACCCTCCTGTCTTATACCTTAAATATGCAACTGCACACTATCACTTTACCATAGATTATGTCCATAGGGGTGATGGCTCAAAACCTTCTCTTCTCTTTCTCTTTCTTGTAAACCTATCTTACAGACAATAGCTCTTTGTGTCTGCTCATTTTCCTTAATTCATATCAGTGAGGTCATGTACTGTTTGTCCTCAAATGCCTGGATTGCTTCACACAACATAAGGTCTTCAAGATTCATCCATGTCATCCTGTGTGTTAGCACTTTAATCCTTCTTACAGCTCAGTAATGTTCCATTGAATGTATGAACCACATTTTGTTTACCACTCATCAGTTGATGGGTACCTGGGTTGATTCCAACTTTTGGCAGTAGTGAACAATTTTGCTTTGAACATTGGTGTGCATATCTTTTTGTATATTTACTTTCAATTCTTCAGGGTATATACCCAGCAGTGGAATTGCTGGATCATAGGGAAGATCTATAGTCAGTTGTTTGAGGAACTGCCAAACTGTCCTCCATAGTGGCTGGACCATTCCACAATCTGACCAATAGTAGATGAGGGTCCCCATTCCCCCACATCTTCTCCAACATTTATACTCTGCCGTTTTTTTTTTAATAGCCACCATTCTAATGGGTGTAAGATAGTATCTCATTGGAGTTTTGATTTGCAATTCCCTAATAGCTTGGGATGTCGAGCATCTCTTTATGTGCTTTTTAGCCATTTGTATTACTTCCTTGGAAGAATGTCTTTTCAGGTCACTTGCCTATTTTTTAAACAGGTTGCCTGTATTTTTATTTTTGAGGCATAGGATTTCTTTTATATGCAGTATATGAGGCTCCCATCATATGGTTGCCAAATATTTTCTCCCATTGGGTAGGATGCCTTTTTATTTTCTTAACAACATCCTTTGAGGTGCAAAAGTTTTTAATTTTGAGGATAACCCACTTATCTATTTTTCCTTTTGCTGCTCATGCTTAGAGAGTGAAGTTCATGAAAGCATTTCCTATTACAAGGTCCTGTAGATACTTCCCTATGTTATTTTTATGGTCTTGGCTCTTATATATAGATCTTTGATACATCTTGAGTTGATTTTTTTATAAGACATGAGATGGTGTTCCTCTCTCATTCTCTTGGATATGGACATCCAGTTCTCCCAGAAACACTTGTTGAAGAGGCCGTCCTCTCCCAACTGAGTGGGCTTGGTGGCCTTTTCATATATCAGATGGCTGTATATACAAGGATCTATATCAGAACTCTCAATTAGGTTTTGTTGTTTAGTATGTGTATCCTTGTGCCAATACCATGCATTTTTTTTACCACTGTAGCTTTGTAATATGTTTTAAAGCCACATAATGTGATACTTCCAACTTCATTTTTCTTTTTCAATATATCTTTGGTGATTGAGGGCCTCTTACACTTCCAAATAAATTTTGTAGTTAGTTTTTCCAATTCACTAAAAAATACAGTGTTGGTTTTTATTGAGGTTGCATTAAATCTGTAGATTACTTTGTGTAGGATAGAAATCTTGATGATGTTTAGTCTTCCTATCCATGAATAGGGAATATTCTTCCATTTATTTAAGTCTTCTTTGATTTCCTTTAAAAGTGTTGTGTAGTTTTCTGTATATAAATCCTTTACATCTTTAGTTAAATTTATTCCTAGGTATGTGATTCTTTTAAGTACTACTGTAAATGGTGTTTTTTTCTTGATTTCCTCCTCAGACTGCTCATTATATGGCTACAGAAATATTACTAATTTTTGAGCCTTGATCTCATAGCCTGCGACTTCACTGAACTACTTTATAAGTTCTAGAAGCTTTGTTGTAGATTTCTCAGGACATTCTATGTGTAGAATCATGTCTGCAAATAGTGAAATTTTACTTCTTCTTTTCCAATTAGGATGCCTTTTATATCTTTTTTCTTGATTCAGTCCTTGAGCAAGTACTTCTAATAAAATGGTGAAAAAGGAGTATCAATAGTGGGCATTCTTGTCTTGTTCCCAATCTCAGAGGGAAGGATTTTAGGATTTCTCCATTGATGATGATGTTAGCTTTGGGTTTTTCATATATACCCTTTATCATGTTCAGAATGTTCTTTCTCTTCCTATCTTTTGCAGTGTTTTTATCAGGAAAGAGTGCTGTATTTTGCCAAATTTTTTTTCTGCATCTATAGAGGTGACCATGTGATTTCTTTCTTTCAATTTTTTATGTGGTGTATTACATTGATTGATTTTCTTATGTAGAACCATCCTGGCATACCCATGATGAAACTCACTTGGTCATGGTGTATAATTCTTTTGATATGTTCTTGAATGTGATTAGAAAGTATTTCCTTGTGGATTTTTACATCTATATGCATTAGAGTGTTTGTTCTGTAATTTTCCTTTCTTGTGGTTTCTTTGATTGGCTTTTGTATTAGGGTAATTTTGGCATCAAAGAATGAGTTAGGCAATGTTTCTTCTACTTCTATTTATTGGAAGTCCTTAAACAGGATTTGTGTTAGTGCTTCCTGAAAAGTTTGGTAGATTTAACCTCTGAATCCATCTGGTTGTGAGTTCTTCTTACTTGGAAAGTTCTTGATGAGTTTACTTTTAATTGTACTGTTGATTCCATTAATTTCTTCTTTTGTCAATGTACGCTGCTTGTGAGTTTCCAGGAATTTGCCCATTTCCTCTAAATTATCATTCTTGTGGTCATATAATTTTTCAAAGTATCTCTTATGAAGATCTTTATTTCTGTGGGGTCAGTAGTGATATACCCTTCCTCATTCCTTATTTTTTTGTATTTGTTTCTGCTCTCCCTTTTTATTTGTTAGTCTGGCTAAGGGTTTGTAAATTTTATTGATCTTTTTGAAGAACCAGCTTTTGGTTTTGTTTATTTTTTCTAGTTTTTTCTTATTTTCTATTTCAGTTACTTCTGGTCTGATCTTTGTTATTCCCTTCTTTCTACTTCCTTTGGGGTTATTTGTTGTTGCTTTTCCAATTCATACAGGTGTGATGTTAGGTCTTCAATTTTAGCTCTTTCTTCTTTTTTAATACATGCATTTATGGCTATGAATTTCCCTCTCAATACAGCTTTGCCTGGATAAAGATATATGAACCATTTATATGCTGTCTTCATGAAACCCACCTTAGACCCAGGGATTCAAGGAGGCTGAAAGTGAATGGCTGGAAAACAATTTTACAAGCAAACAATAACCAAAATGGGTGGGAGTAGTCATACTAATTTCAGACAAAATAGACTATAAATGCAAAAGTATTGTAAGAGACTAATATGGACACTATATATTAGTAAAAGTGGTAATCTTTCAAGAAGAGAGGACAATCATAAATATTTATGCATCTAATCAGGGTGCCTCAAAATACATGAGGCAAACAATGGAAAAACCAAGTGGAAAAATAAATACCTCTACAATTATAGTGGGGGACTTTAATATATCATTATCAACATTAAAGTACATCTAGACAGAGAATCAGCAAAGAAAAAAGACTCTGAATAATACATCAGAGGACTGGACTTAATAGACATATATAGAATGCTACACTGAAATACAGCAGGATATACATTCTTCATATGCAAATGGATCATACTCCAAGATAGACCACATGCCAGGCCATAGAAAATCTCTCAATGAATTCAGAAAGTTTGAGATTATACAAAGTATTTTCTCTGACAACAATGGAAAGAAATTGGAAATCACTAAGGGCCAGAGAACCAGATTAGGCACAAAGATATGGAAGCTAAACCACACACTCTTAGACAAACAGTGGGTGAATGAGGAAATTTCAAAAGAAATAAGTAACTACCATGAAACAAATGAAAATTTCAACACACATATCAAAACCTATGGATGAAGCCAAAGCTGTACAGAGAGGGATATTCATAGGCTTAAATGTATATATTAAAAGTTGGGGGCTGGCCATATAGCCCAGTGGATAGGGTGCTGGTGTACCACATGGGAGGCCCCAGGTTTGGTTCCTGGTGACCTCTCCTAGCAGGTAGACCACCTTGAGAAGGGCAAGCCACCGTGGGCAGGTGAAGTTGCCATGGGCAGGGCAAAAAGCTGCCACAGAGAAGGCAAAGCCACCATGGGCAGGGCAGGTCACCCACGAATGGAGCATACGAAGCCACCTGCAAACTGAAGCAGAGCTGGCTGTGAATGGAAGCAGAAGTCACCCACAAGCAGGGCAAAGCCACCTACGTGGTGACCAGTCTCGGCACGTTGTCGCAACAGGGGAGACCGAGCAGACTGAAAGGAACACAGGAATGGACACACAACAAGAGCAAGCAGAAAGGGAGGGGGGGATATGTAATAAAAGAAGTTGGACAATTTTAAGGTATTAGTATAAGTTGAAGCAAATATCAAAGCAAAGATAAACAAAAAGGCAGGAGGACAAATAGGCCATCAGAGTAAATTCACCAATTTATTCAGATGTCTACATATCAGCAAAAATTTACAAGCCATACTAGAAAACAGGGAAAGATGGCCTAGGCAAAAGAACAAATGAAATATTCTGAAGAGATACAAGATTTAACAGTTAATCAGTGATACCACATAACTCTCTTAAGTCATTTAAGTAATTGAAATAAAATATAACTAAAGAAATGAAGGATATTAAATAGACATTGAGGGACCATAAATAACAAATTGATAGCATTCAAAGAAAAGTAGCAGATGTTATGGAGATGAAAAACACAATAGAGGACATTAAAAAAATATTAGAGACACATAAGAACAGATTTGAATTGCTCAAAGACAAAATTAGTGATTTGAGGATGGAATATCTTAACTAGAAAAGAAGGAAAAGAAAAGTTGAGAATGGAAACATGGAAGAGTGTCTCAGTAAATTGAATGACAATGCAAAACACACAAGCATTTGGATTATTGGTGACTCAGAAAGAATATTTGAGGGAAAAATGACCAAAAATTTCCCAACCATTATGAAAGATATAATAAGAAAGAACGCCAGTGCACTCCAAAGAGAATAAATCCAAATAGATCCTAACCTGTGATACCTACAATTCAAAATGAAAAAACATCAAAAAGAAAAGAGTGGATTTTGAAAGGAGCAAAAGAAAAGAAAAGCATCACTTACAAGAGGAAATCCATAAGATTAAGTGCAAATTGCCCATCAGAAAGCATGGAAATGAGAATAAATTTGTATGAAGTATTTATGGTACTGAAATGAAATAATTCTTGCCAGCCAAGAATTATGTATCTGGCAAAACTGTCATACAATAGAGAGAGAATTTAAAGTCTTCACATAAAAACAGACATGAATAGAATATATTACCAAATACAAGAATTACAAGAGATAGTAAAAGAAATGCTGAAACCCAAAAGGAATAAACAAGGGTGAAGGGTTCGGAGAAGAAGTTAGAAATAAAGTTTATTAGGATGGGTAAACTAAATGGTAAGGAGACAGACAATAGAAGGATATGATGACAAAGAGCAGAAGGAAAAATGGATTAAGTAAGTAATGCCTTTACAGGAATACATTGAATGTTACTGGCTTGAACTATCACAATCAAAAGACATAGGCTGATGGAATGGATGAAAAATATGAGTCATCATTATGTTGACTGCAAGAGACCAAACTCAGACATAAGGACACAATCACTTTAAAAATGAAAGGTTGGAAAATGTTATTCCGTGCAAAGTGCAACTAAAAAGGAGCTGCTACTAATATCAGGCAAAATAGCTTTCAAATGCAAAACTGTTGTAAGGGATGGAAAATGTAATTATATATTAATAAAAGGGGCAAATCACCAAGAAGAAAAAACAATATTAAATATTCATTCCCCTCAACTCAGTGCCTCAAGATATATTAGGCACACACTGACAAAAATGAAGGGAGAAAGAGATGTCTGCACAATAATAGTTGGACTTAAGTACATAGCTCTCAGCAGTGGATACAACTTCTCAATATAGGATAAAGAAACTGAAGACTTGAATAATATGATATATGAACTGGATCAGTTCCCGGGGACTTCCCCAAGCAGGCAGACTGCCTGAGAAGGCAAAAGCCACTGTGGGCCAGGCAGCCCTGCTGTGGGCAGGGCAAAAAGCTGCCATGGGCAGGGCAAAGCCGCCATGGGCAGGGCAAGCCGCCTGTGAATGGAGCAAAATGTGGCCTGTGAATGGAGCAAAAAGCCACCCAGGAATGGAAGCAGACCCACCCACAAGTGGGGCAGAGCCACCTGCATGGTGACCTGGCTCAGCTTGTCACCCCTGCAGGGGGAGACAGAGCAGATACAGAAGAATGCAGAGAAATGAACACAGCAAGAGCAAGCAGAAAGGGGGGGATATGTAACCAAAAAAAAAAAAAACTATAGGATAATCACAAAAGCAGTGCTGAGAGGGATATGTATAGCATTCAAAGCTTACACTAAAAAAGAAAAATGGGCTAAAATTGAAGATTTAACTGCATAACTGGAGCAAGTATTAAAAGAATAGCAAATTAATTGCAAACCAAGGTGTAGTAAAGAAATAGTAAAGTTCTGAGCAGAAATAAATGAAACTGAAAGCGCGCACACACACACACACACAAACAATAGATAGAATCAACAAAACAAAAAGTTGGTTCTTGGAGAAGATCAACAAAGTTGACAAGCACTTAGCTAATCTGACCAAGTAAAAAAGGGTGAAGATGCCAGTACGTAAAATCAGAAATGAGAGAGGGGACATTACCAAAAAACCCACAAAAATAAGAGAAATCTTAAGAGGGTACTATGAGCAACTGTATGACAAAAAACCAGACAATATAGAGAAGATGGGCAAATTCCTAGAAAAACAAAAACCATGTACACAGACACTAGAAGAAATAGACGCCCTCACCAAAACAATTACAAGTAAATACATTGAAATGGTTGTCAAAAACCTCCCAAATGAAAGCCTAAGACTAGATGGCTTAATGGTGAATTCTACCAATCATTCACAGACAATTTAATACCAATCTTGCTCAAGTTCTTCCAAAAAATTGAAGAGGAAAGAACACAAAAAAACTCATCCTATGAAGTGAATATCTCCCTAACCAAAACCAAATAAATATACTAAGAAAAAGAAAAATTACAGACCAATATCTCTAATGAATATAGATGCAAAATCCCTTACAAAATTTGCAAACTGAATTCAAGATCACATGGAAAGAATGATACAACACAATCAAGTTGCTTTTATTCCAGGTATGCAAGGGTGGTTCAATACAAGAAAATCAATTAGTGGAATAAATCATTTTGATAAATTGAAGAAGAGAAGTCACATGATCTTCTAGAGTGATGCATAAAAGACATTTGACCAAATACATCACATATTCTTGATAATAAGATAGGAATAAAAGACAGCTCTCTCAATATGGTAAACTGCATTTATGTAAAAACCTAAAACATGCATTTTACTCATTATTGAAACTTTCCATTCTGAGATCAGGAACAAGACAAGGTTGCCCACTGTCACACTTGTTATTCAATATTTTGTTAAATGTTCTATCTAGAGTAATTAGGTTAGACACAGAAACAAAAGGATCCCAGATACAAAAGGAAGAAGTAAAACTTTCACTTTTCACTTTCACTTTTCACTGAGGATATGATCCTATATCTAGAAACTTCTGAAGAAAATCTACAACAAAGGTAATATAAATAATAGATGAGTTCAGCAAAGTGCCAGGATACAAGACTAATAGGAAAAAATAATTATAGTTTCTATAAACTACTGACGTGCAATCTGAGAAGGAAATCAGAAAAAGAATTCCATTTATACAGCAACTAAAATGATCAGATATATAAGAATAATCTTAATCAATGACCAAAAAAAAAACCTGTATTCAGAAGCTAGAAAACATGGATAAAAGAAACTGAAGGATACTTAAATAAATGGAAGGACATTCTATGCTCATGGATGGGAAGAATAAGTATCCTTAAGATGTCAATTCTACCCAAAATGATTTACATGCTCAATGTAATAATAAAAATCTCAACAACCTTTTTTTCACATATGGAAAAAATCAATTGTAAAATTTATTTGGTAAGGTAAGGGGCCATGAACAGACAAAAAGAAAAGATCTTATAAAAGAAGAAAGAAATTGGAGAACTCTTACTTCCAGACTTTAAAGTATATTATAAAGCTACAGTGGTAAAAATAACATGGAACTGACATAAAGGCATATAATTGACCAATGGAACTGAATGAAGAACTCAGAAAATGACCCTCACATCTACAGTCAAGTTATTTTTGACAAGGCCATAAAGCTCTCACAGCCAGGCCAGAACAGTCTATCCAACAAATGGTGCTGGAAGAACTGGATATCAATAACAAAAGTAAAGAAAGAAGACCCCTATCTCACAACTTATATAAAAATTAACTCAAAATTTACAAAAGATATTAAGATAAGTGTAACAACCAAAAAAAAAACTCCTAGAAGAAAATTTAGGAAAACTTTTTAAAGACAATTTGGTAGGCAGCAGTTTCTTAAACCTTACACATGAAGCATGAGGAACAAAAGAAAAAATAGATAAATGGGACTTCCTCAAAATAAATACTTTTGCCCCTCAAAGATTTATATCAAAAGGATGTAAATTCAGCCAACTCAATGCAAGAAAATATTTGGCAATCACATATCCAATAAGGGTTTGATATCCATGAGATACAAAGATTATACAACTCAAAATTAAAGAGAAAAATTACCCAATTAAAAATGGACAAAGGACTTGAAAAGACAATTGTCCAAAGAAGAAATACAAATGGTGAAGAAACACTTAAAAAATGTTCAACATCAGAAGCAATTTGAGAATTGTAAATCAAAACTACAATGAGATATCATTTCACAATTAAACTAGATGCTGTTAAAAAGTTGGAAAAATGTACATGTTGGAGAGGATGTGGAGAGATGGGAATGCTTATTCACTGTTT
>PVKH010002913.1:16018-26131 GCA_004027955.1 Chaetophractus vellerosus | reverse complement strand
AAATAATGTTGATGGTCAAATTGTTCCAGGTTTGGCCAGTAGAAGCCCCTTCACCTGGCTCTGTTTCCTTTTGCTCTGCCTCTGTGTTTGTTTGTTTGTTTTGAGCTTTTCTTTACTTTGTGGCAAACAAGAGGTTTTAGGCTCACGTGTACTTACCTTGTCATAGCCTTGGAACCAGTAAATTCTCCAAAGAATGCAGGTCCTTTCAGTGGTGGGTGGTATTAGAGACCAAGATCTGGTCCCTAGGCATGCCCACTTGGAGTACCTTTTCTTCACGGTGCTTTCAGAAGCCAGAGGGTGGAAATATATGCATGTGTGTGGACACATGCATACAACTACCTACAAATATACTTACACACGTACATGCACATACATACACACATACATGCAAATGTACAAATATACTTGTTCATATATTCTTGCACTTCACATATGTATTCATACTTTAGAAATTACAATTTCACTTCAGCACCTGTAATTCCAATTCATCACCACAGGGCACTTTATTGCCTTTCCCCTTTGTATATTGTTATGTCTCTTTTTCTGCACCAAGGACCACAGTTCCAAACAACATCAACACATTTATTTATTTACTCATTCATTTGTTCATTTATTCGCCCAAAATTGCTTCAGAATTGATTTACCTATAACAGAATTGTTTTAATTAGAGAAACAGATATACCTTTTTCAGGCATAGCTCCACCCCGCTCTGACACTTTAATATTTTATTTCCATAGTTATAGGAGGCACAAGTCTAACCTCTTTACCTCAACAATACTGTTGTGCACTTTTGGCTCTAGAATATTATTTTATTACCAGGGAGGCAATTGGGATGAAGGAGACCCCTATCTCTCCTTTACCTGTTATGAACTTTAATTTTGAAGCGTGGAGGCTTGGAGTTGGCTTGAGAAAAATGGGTTTGGAGAGGAGAGGTCCTGTACCCCTCAAAACCACCAGGGGTGAAACCCTGAGATAAGTCAACCAGTTTAAAATTTTAGAGTCATTTAAAAATTTTAACTTCTCATTAAGATTGAGATTGCTGGAGAAGCCGGAAATGTAGCTCATACTTAGATGGGGATGGAAGAGTTTAAATACAAATCACTAGGCTTTTGCACACAGAAGGGGTATTTAACAGTAGGACAAAGAATGAAATTGTGCAGTTGCCCTGTCCAAAGTGTGATTCTTGGAAGACTAATAACCTGGGAACATTGTTATGAATATGTGAAAAATATGATCCAAAAAATTTGGAAAAATTGTGGTCAAATATGATTTAAAAATATAATTTTTCTGCAAGAATTCTTACAGATTTTATTTCGACAATGTACATTGTGAATTTCCAAGTGGAAATATAATTCAACAAGTCTTTATACCATATTGTAAGATGAATTATTTTTCTACGGATTATCTCATGTCACAGTACTAAAAGTCAAAGAAACACACTTTGGGAAATAATTTCCTAGAGTAATACAGGAAAATATTTAAATAACTTTTTCGTGGTGGGGAAGCAGGCCACAGTTCTGGTCAAATTGGTCCATGTTTCAGAGTTCTAGGGATCAGCATGACATGGGCTGATTATCTGGAGTAGTAAGAAACATACAGAAATGGGAGGTGGACTATGTATAAGAAAGAGGGCCAAAGTTCAAAGCCAGAGAAGCCAAATATGTCATCAGGTTGAAAGAGTGGGAACATGAAGCTAAAGGATAGGAGTTAGTAAAAATAGGAACAGAATGAGAAGTGAGGCACAGCAGTAGAAATTAAATGAATGGGTCATAGACTCCAACCATAAACAAGGTAAGGGTACAAAGTTCCCTTATATTAGGGAACTTGGTACATGAATGGTTTGGCTTGAATTAAAGGAGCAGGGTCAAGGAAAGTATTTTGTGATGTTCTACCACAGCAGAAACTATGTTTTATCCAGACCAAAAGTTGTTTTCTACCCACTTAAAACCCTACCCCCCCACAGCCCTAAGAAGCCACTCTAGGGTATTAGCAGTCAGCTGTAGTCAGTCATTGCCAAAGAACCACACCTCAAATTCCAGATCACATGGGTCTGAGCTCTAGCAATTAGGAACAGAAATAGCCAGAATTATATAAAAACAGTCCTTGTACTTTAACTGCAGTCAGGGAGAATGCAAAATCTCTGCTTCTGTTTGAGGAGAACCAAGGGTGGCAAGAGAAGGGAACCAGGACTGGGAAAGAGGCCTTCTCCTTTGCCGTTCTTGGCTAAGCCTAACACCAGTTACCAAGTAAGGTGGCTAGAGTTAACAACTGAACTGTTCTCTAGTCAGGCAAGTTTGTGCTTAACTACTTAATAGAGTGTAAAGATTGTTCCAGAGATTTTCAGCCATTTACAATAACCCTTCCATTTCATAAGATCCAAAAAATTACCATATCAGGTGACTTCAAATATATGGTAAGCACTATCCTCTGCCATCAGGATTCTGGTGACCAGAGTAGAGAAGCCAAATTAGCCATTTCCCTTATAGAGAGAAGCCCAGACAAGGACTTCGACTTTCACATATCATATATGCTACATGGACTTTTCTAAGAGAGACCCTTGCTTCACCTGCTAGGAAAGGCAAACCTACCATTAGAAATATCTATTCTTACAAATGTCAGGCACACTGGGGCATCAGTGACCAAGTCATCCAGGAAGCAGACAAGCCTTAAGACTTCCAGAGTTACTTATCAGCTGACTGTGTCCAACCCATGGCTATCCCTCCGAAAAAAACCTAGAGAGATATATGGAGAACTTGTTTACTCTTAAAGCTTGAAATGGTAATATAGAAAAAAAAAAAACAGAATAGTTTGAGCAGTTTCCATATATTTACACTGTTGCAGATGAAATGGTGCAGTGGAATCAGGCAAGCTGACTTCCATTCTTGGCTCTGCCATTTACTAGCTGGGTGAATGTAGAGATTTTACTTGACCTCCCTTACCTCTATTCCCTGTCTCCTACCACTCTCTTTCTTCTCACTTAGTGTGTTCTCACCACACTGGCTTTCTTTCACTGACTTAAATACACTGTGTCCTTTCCACCTTGTGGCCTTTCCATCTGCTGTCTCTTCTACCAGGGAGCTTGTCACTTACCTTTCAGTCCTTACCTCTTTAAAGAGGACTTTTCTGACCACTGATTGTTTCTCTGTCACAGTACATTTCTGCTTTTTTCTTTAAAGGACTTAAGACAATATAGAGCAGTGTATTATTTTGCTGATTGACTCATTTATAGTCTATCTTCCCTATTATACTCTTAGCATCCATGAAGTCAAGGAATAACTATATCTCTCTTCTTCACCACCACCACACACCCAGTGTCTTGCAAAGTTCCTGACACACAGGGGTGTTCAATATGTATTTGAGGGGAATAAATGAAAAGTATAATACTTACCCCATGGGTTTGTTTCAAGAGTAAAATGAAGAAGTCGTATATAAAGGGTCTAATTTAGTTCCTCACCCATCATGGGCATCAACAAATGTTAGTACCCTCATTCTCCTCTCCCCAAGGGTAACATTCATAGAATTAATTCAGAAGACATTGCATTTCTAGTAATAAAATTTAAACAAATTAGCAAAAACATTACCATTGACATTTGGAAGCTTTCTGAAAGAAGAGGAATGTTATTTGTAAATATATATTGATACCTCAAAACACGCCATGCTCAATGTTAGTATTATTACCTTTTATTTCCCACCCTTTTTATTTTTTTAAGAACAGATTAGTAACAGAATGCCAGGAATACAAACTATATTGTGCTAAAGAACATTAACCATTCTATTTAACAAACTATGAATTGGAGCCAGACTTCTGAATCTCTGACCTGAACAAATTATTGTTTCTTCCAGTAAAAACATACGATTCATTTTTTAAAGATTGAGCTATATTCCACTGGGCTTAAAACATATAAATTCCACCTTCCTTGCTTCCTTCCAGGAATCTTGCTATAAAATGTTTTCCTCTTCTCCAGCTCTCCACCAACAAAAGTTCTGTCTTTGGAGAAAAGAAATCCTGACTGAGATCATCAAATAAGAGGCACGTTTATTGTTATGCTGTCAGCTAGACATTTGCAGGATTAGCTATTAAGTAGAACTTACTTCTTTGGTTTCCTTTCACCAATAAAGGAAAATCACCTTATGTTAAGAAGAAAAATATTGGTGAAAATAAATCACAAAATTGGTGAATTGTGTTCTTGATATATTCTGAGAAATAAATAGAGAAAATTTATATTGTTTTTTTCTTTTTCAAAGCTTAAGGAACCAAAGGGATTCTTGTATAATCCCTCAATTTAAAATAGAGGAAACCGAGGCCTCAAGAAATTATGTGAATTGCTCAAAGTCATACAATAAGTGAGCAATAGACTTAGTCAAACACTCATCATTAAAGTCACCAAATGTACCAATCTTCTACTTACATGATTTCCTTTCTTCCCCTTGGCCTAGTTTTCCTCTAGAATAGTTTTTCCCAACCTCCTTGCCATTCAGCTTTTGCTTTGAGACCAGATTCTTTACCAGATGTCCCAGAGAATGGAGACTAAAATAAATTAAAATCATTCTTGAAAAATTTGTATTGTTTATTTCCATTATTGCTAATAACATGTGCTTGTTTTGTTTTCTTCTCATTCACATGCTGTGAAAACATTCACTCCAAAATAAATTTTCAATCAAGACTATTCTCTTGGTGTCCAGGAATTAGCAGTGTCTAGGCATAAAGAGGGAAAGAGTCTTCTCGTTCCCTCCACAGATTTCATTTAATCAAGGCATCAAAGTTATATAGAAAAGAATGACCTGGTAGGGACTGTGACTGCCACCTTTACCCAATGCACATGCTTTTACCCACATATATATTCATCTACTCAAAGTTCAGACACCAAGGTGGAAGGGTTTGTGATTGTAGCAGAGCTTATCAATCCCAGCTAGTGGTCCTCTGTGGGAGAGCTTGTTCTTTCTGCTTATTTAGAAGGCAGAAGAGGGACCAGCAATGATATGCCATCCAAGAAAATTATGCCCAATGATATCATGTGGATTTTTCTAGCCTGCTTTCCAGAATCAAGAATGCTACTAATACTCCTTCAAATTGAGATGTAATGGGCATCAGCCAATCAGACAATTGATATGTATGTAGGGCCTACAATTTGCTAAGCCCTGTGCCAGATGTGAGGGACTCAGGGGCAAACTGGACAGAGAGATTTTGATGTCTACCAGAGGGCTGCACAAAGGCTCCATGGGTTGGCATTGGACCTTAGATCCTCCTTCATTAGAAAGGTCACTTCCTTCAATCAGTATCTACTTCTTGATTACCTGCTATGCCTAGGGCACCCTAGGAGGCTTTGTGGGAATACCAATACATTGAGTTTTCATTCTCAAACAATATTCAGAATGAGTCAAGATATACGGAGAGACAGAAAAAGGTAAACTAGTAATGAAAGAACCCTTTTGGAGTTCTGTAAATGTTCTGTATCTTAATCTAGCTGTGAGTTACATGGGTGTATACATATGTAAAAATTCATCAAGCTATACATTTAAGATTTGTATGCTACTTAAAGATTTAAAAATAATGTGAGGAATTATTTATTTTACATTCATATATAGCCTCATCAAATTCCAAAAGTGCTTTGAACCTTTTTGCAAAAATATGCACAGTTACCAGATTATAAAATAAATAAGAGAGAAAACTGTAGGAAAGAAAAATAAAGAGAAGAAATAAAAATAAGAAGCCTGAGTTCAAGTTATTACCCCCACCCCCAGCCCATGCATGCCATTAAGCCTTACTTGTTACTGTGGTGGGCTGCAATTCTGGCCCTGAGCCTGTGAAAAGAGGGAGACATGACTCACAATGACCACAAGATAAAAACAAACCAGCAGCTCAGGAGAAGCCCAGCTATTCTTGGGTTTGAGAGACATTTTCCCCATGGGTCCTCACGAAAAGGACACTGTGAAATGTTCTGTCCTATGTCCCCAGTAATGTCCATACAATAAATTTGATAGCACTTTTTGTTGGGTGGTGTCTTATAAAGTACCTCAAGTGGGCCAGCGGTATAATAACAGAGCACAGTCCAAGGAAAACAATTATATGAAGGGCCAAAATGACATAGACCAGGCTAGGAAATGTCATACGAGTAGAAGAGATGTTCTCATAGTTTCAAAGCAGAGGAGCAGGGATGTGGTCTGGAGAAATTCAGAAAGGCTTCATAGAGAAACCTTGAGTTCTTGAGGAAAGATCACAGGACATTAGATTAGTTGACAAGAATGAAAAGGTCATTCTTCTTAGTGAGGATGGAGGACAAGCCAATGGATGGAAGAAAAAATATGAAAGGAAAAGTAAGGAAACAATAAGTAGGCCAGGCCGGTTCATGATGAAAACGTGGGCAAAAATGCTGAAAAGTTAAGTTGAGGTCAGACATTGGGGTTCCCAGAAGGCCAGGTAAGGAAGTTAGGTCTTTATCTTAGATACAAAGGTATATGTGGAGGGAAGAGGGGGCACTGAAATATTTCAGACTTCTGGACAAAGAACTATTATGATAAGCACTGTTATTTGGGAAAATTAACCTAGCTATTTTTGGCTAGATACATTGGAAAAGGCAGAATGAAAACCAATTAGAAGACTCTTCATCATGGCCTCTAGATGAAGCCTCTGTGAGTGTATGAGTGGAGCAGAGACTTATCCTCATTTTACCTGTACACCAGGTTAAAGGATTGGCTGAAGGTAACTTCCCCCAAGGCAACAATGGAACCACACCCATAACCACCAGTTAGTTCCCTCTCCTGGGCCGTGGTTTAAATTTAGCTGTGGTTTGAAACAACAACAAAAAGCAGCTAAGGAAACTAGGGAGGAAGTTTTGGATCTTTCTCAAAGCAACATGGAAAAGAAGGGAGAGATGGAAAACAAAATATTTTGAAAGTGGGCAGAAAAGATGACCCACTTGTGGGGTGAAATTCACACAGGGCAGAGGAATGTTAATGTTTATGTTTAAAACCCAAAAAAAGGGCTGCCTGCCTGTCTACCATGCTGGAAAGAAGAACGATTATGCAGACCTGTGAAAGGAAGGCATCACTCTCTCACACTGCTTGAGCTGCTATTTACCAGGGAAACACTCTGGAGCTCCAAACGGTCTTTATTGTACGAGCCTGTCTCCTGCTGTTTCTGGATCCATCGCCTGCCTGCCAACAGCAGTTTGGAGGCGCATACCACCCCCATGTGCAGCTCCTTCGTTCCTTTGCTGTGTTTGCAAAGCCGGCATGCCTCACTGAGCATATTCACTGTACTTTACCTTGCACAAAACCGTCAGATTCCTTTGAAATGCCTTTGTGTCTCTGTGTGTACTCGAACCCCCAAGCCAACGATCAGGACCCTCCCACTCAGCACCTGAAGAAAGTTCAAACAATTGCAAGGGCATAAGAAACTTGTTTCTGCCCAGAGCTGGTCGAATAATCATTTGTATAATGTTCTTTAAGAAAAAAAAGAAGAGTTCTCCGTTTTTGCAAATGAACATGATGATGAGAAGCTCCACCTGCTGGCTGCTGGCCTAGGGGGCTTCCCAAAAGCTGAGACCCATCATCTCACCCTGGAAGTTATGTCCACTCTTAGTCTTCCTGGGCCCATGTTCTCTCATTGGTAGCACTGAAGGGCAATGACATGGAATGTCTTTGGACTTGGCTTGGTTTCTCTCATTCTCCAGCTGTTTGAATAGTTTGTAGGTTAAATACTTCTGGAATCATGAAAAGAGCACTTGACTGAGAGTCAAAACATCTGAATTCTAATTGTAACTCTTCCAATTAATATTAGAGTGACTTTGGGCAAATCCTTCTCCCTGTATGTCAGGTTTTGTTGTTGTTGTTTTTCCACTGTAAAATGGGAATTACAATACTTTTCTAACTCACAGGTTGCAGCAGAGAATTAAATGGACATAATTAAGAAGATTAGTGAATTTATAGTCATAAAACCCTGTACACCAATTTGAAAAGCATCATTTTTAGCACAGTAGAGTTTGACTGTGAAGAGGTTTTAAAAAATCTATTAGACGGAACCTGTCAAGTTAGGCATAATTTCAACTGGGTCTTGGATCTTGGTCAACAAAAGAAGATTCTTCAAGTCCAGCATCAGTGCAAAGTTGCTCTCACTTACCCCTCAGACTGTCCTGCTGCATTGCTCCTCCAATTGTGGGGACTGGTGGGGACGAAGGAGCCAGAAACTTTGCTGATAAAGCAACCCCTAGGGCAGTTCTCCCTCTAAACTTTACATCCTGTATCCAGTAAATGATAAAAAGGATCCCTTTCTCATCCTTTTCTACAACCATCTTTTTTCATCCTACTGCCTGCACAGAATTGAGAACTAGAAGAATTTAGAGATGCATAAAATAGCCTCACATTTAAAAGATGCACAAAGGGCAGTTCTGAGAGTCCAAAGGATTCACTGAAAGTTATCAGAGTTAGCCAATTGGGCTAATACTGTTCCAGCACCCACAGATGGCTAGGTCTAAACTTAGCTGAACTTAGGGGACTCTGGTTAGCTCTGAGATAGTTACTCACCTTCCTACGACTTTGTTTATTCATTTAAAAATAGATATGGAAAATAATCCTACTTCAAAGGGCTCTCATGTAGTGTGGGCAAGAAAATAAAGCACTTTGACCATACAGGTTTTTTAAAAATGCTTTTAATTATTCTTAATTAATTAGAATAAAACATAGTAATGTGCCTTAGAGAAGAAGGGAAATCTGAATTAAAGCTTAAATTTTAACCTGAATGCAGTTGACTCATTGATAATATAATAATTATAATTTTATTACATATAATAAGATATCATATACATAAAATATAATGATATGTTATAGATGAAGTATTAGTATGTACTCCATATGCTGAAATAATATATTCAAGAGTGAATGTATATGTACAAATATATACAAACATACATACATATAATATGAATTTGAACTAGATAAATATGGCTAGGCATTGAAGAGATGATAGTTATTAATATTTTGGTAACAAATTCAAAATTGGTCGGAGTGCAATTATTGAATTTTTACCATATTTTACAATGGAGCTTTATCTTTTCTCCTTTATATTTTTATTTGCCATTTTAGTCTTCATATGATTTAAGATAAAATAAGTTTTCAGATAGTGCTACAGGATTGCAGGAATTACACAAAAATACTTTTCAAAAGCCCCATAAAGCATATGGATGGCACCAAAGCTTACTCAGCCAAAGCCAATCTGCACTCTTACTGTATTATTGCAGGTCATTCTCCCATACTGAAGGTCCTGAAAGGAACAGCCCTCAGCCAGATGCTCTCATGTCCCTTTGGACTACACATGTCTTTGTGGATTTGCACAGAGAATTGCAAATGACTCTCTACGATTGCCATCCTTCAGCAAATACTGGAACAGGGGTAAGTTGCCTTTGTTGTCTCCCTGTCTTCTAAATTCAGGCCCCTTTTCTCTCTCTTGGTAACCCACCCCCATGGCTTAGCTCTCACCCTCTCCTTTGCCGGGCCATTCTTTTTAGCAAGGTCATTTATGTGCTCATTAGGTTGTTTGGGGAGCTGCTAAAGTGGTACCTGAAAATGCAGTATGGCATCAATCAGCAAGAGTGTGGACTGAGCCTAACTCTGACACTTACTAGTTGGCCAATTGATAAATCCCTCCATTCCTCAATTTCCTTGTTTATAAAATGAGGCTAATAATGGGACCTCATAAGACTTTTATAACGATTAAATGTTCAGATAAAGTCAAGTCAACCTAAGTTTTGATCTCAGTTCCACCTTGGTTCTGTGAACATCAGTTTCCTCATAAGTAGAATGAAGATAGCACCTAATTCCAGTACTGTTATTCTGATGAAATAAAATAGCAATGTACAGGGGCCGGCTTGATAGCCCAGTGGATAGGGCATCGGCATACCACATGGGAGGTCCCGGGTTCGGTTCCCGGGGACCTCTCCTAGCGGGCAGACCGCCTTGAGAATGGCAAGCCGCCATGGGTGGGCCAGAGCCACCATGGGCAGGGCAAGAAGCTGCCACGGACAGGGCAAAAGCCGCCACGGGCAGGGCAGGTCACCCGCGAATGGAGCGCAGCCAACCACCCGCGAACTGAAAGCCGGCCGTGAATGGAAGCAGAAG
>PVKH010002913.1:0-15918 GCA_004027955.1 Chaetophractus vellerosus | reverse complement strand
GAATCAATTCTATTGTAGATTGGCAGGCAGTGAAGGCTGCATTTTGGACTAGGGAGCTATGCTCCTGTAATCACAACTTCTAGATAGACATTTCATCAATGCTAAAGTGTCCTTCTTTCCACCTATCCCCAAGAGTCTTTCTTGTTCCTCTACATTTCCAAATCTGAAAGGATCCATGATTTAGCATGTCTAGAAATGGCCAGACAAACATGCTTGATGCAGCATGGACTAGTAACAGCTCTTTTAAAAGAGTTAACAATGATGGTTCCTTCACTGCTACTCCAGCCTTGAGCATTTGTACCTCATATGATAGTACTTTCCATATTATATTATAATAAATGTTTGGTCTGTCTGTCTTCCGTACCCACTGTGAGGTCTTTGCCAACATTTCTATTTATCCTGTATCTCTAGCATTAATCACAGTTCTGGGCACAAAATATGTGCCTTATTAAAATTTATTGAATAAATAATACATCTGATAGGCACTAAACCTTGTTAACCAAATGACTGTTTTAATCCATGCAACAATGAAATGAAGTGGGTATTAGCATTCCTAATTTGCATACCAGGATACCAAGACTCAGAAGATTGTTACCTCCTCAGTGTCATACATCACAGGTTGCAGAGGTCAGATTTGAAGTCAGGTCTCATTGACTTGATAGTGTGGTGGTAGAGATTTAACATCCAGATTTCCGGGAAACACAAACCTTGATTTGTAGCATTTGCCAATTTCCATGGTGTAAATACCTCCACAATGGTCAATTTTAAGTAACCAACAAATTTAATATTAACTGGCTGGCAAAATTCATGGAAATTAAACGATTGGCTCTCGCAAGCTGTTACAAGCTGATTTCAGCACATCACTGCTTTGACTGTAAGTTTAAGGTGTTTTCAAGTCATGGCAGCTAGTCAGGTTCCCGTCTAGGTAGCTGAGGATCCTACCAACAGCTACAGCACAATCATCCCCCTGTAACCTCTGTCTGTTGTCAACCTTTGTATTTCAGACTATTTTGGAATACAGCTGGTAGTATTATAGACAAATCCACTCACCAAGGTTGTTTTTCTTCCCCCAAAGGCTTGCTTTGCCATCCACTCCTACTTTTATAGATATATTAAGGAAAGGAGATTTTAACTAGCCTCTAAATATGCCAGTCTTCTAACTCCCACCCCTTAAAGGAAAAAAAAAAAACAATACCCAGTTTGGAATTTATCAGAGAGCCTTTTTTTGAGCTTTACAGTTATTTTGTGATGGGAATGACAGTTGAGAGTTTGTCCTCATGTTCAAGTAACAATGTTGTTATATGAAGTTGCTTATCTTCAGTGTCTTCAAGCAGAACAATGTTTAAAAAACCTCACCAAGGCGCCAAAATTTTCTTGGGATTTTCTGGGATGCCTTGGAATGCCAGCAGAATCCACACAGGATGATTAGAGGGGAAACTTTCGGCACTCCTAAAATCTCTCACGTTATTTTCTCCCTTGGGAAGTCGCACAAGAACATGTTGTATTGGGAGTGCAAAGCTGCTAGGTCAATCGAATCATTTCTCTGTGACTTGGGGATTTCTCAGAGCCAGGAATGCTATCCAAGCTTCATCCCTGTGACTGAGGAAAATTGCATCAGCTGCTTGCAGGATATCAGATCTCAATGCGACATCTATTTAAGCAATGCGCTGGATGGCAGATGTCAGAGCACAGTTATGGGGGACACATGGGACTGAGTGCACTGAAGCCTGGTTTATTCTCTCTGGCTTACTGGCAAAGGTTTCAAAAAATATTTGGGAAAAGGTGGTGTCAGAGTAACACGACTGGAAGGAAGAAAAGCGATGCTATTGTGTGTATTTGTGTGTGTGCAAGTTAGGTATATATATGGGTAAAAACATAGTGACTTTGATGCAAAGAATACAAGCAGGGGGTGAAGTGGAGTCTTAAACTTAGGTCAAGAGACTTTGGTCTTGTCTCAGCTCCTCTACTGTCTACCTTCTGCTTCCTAGAATCAGTCACTTAACCTTTCTTGTCCTTAATTTTCTGGTGTAGAAACATGGGGATTTGAAATCTATGAAGTCACTTCCTTTTTTTTTTAATTACTAGATTCCAGGAGATGAAATGAAAGAACACTTTTATTCTGAAAAATATTTTGAACAAGAAATATTTCAAAGGACACAAATAAAAGTTATTCAAATAATAGCATTTTTGAAAAAGTAGTCATTAACTTAGGATTTAAGAAAAACAAACCCCTATGATTTTTCTCCCCTTTGGCCAAGGCTGTATCTATGTAAATCTGGAAAAAAGTGGGAAAAAAATACGCCAGTCATCCAGATGGCTCTAAGTGTTTGATGTCTGTCATCATATGTGCCAAACACCTGGATGATTGCATTAATTTTCACTCTTTAGCCAGATGTTTTGGAACCATGGAGATATGGCCTAGATAAAAAGTGGATGCTTTGTAATCCACAAGCCAAAATGGGGTGCACTAAGAGGTAGAGAAGGAAGACAACAATCAGTTTTTGAGCACCCACTCCATGACAGACACTTTCACTCATATTATATTGTTGATCTTCACAAGAACATGCATTGTAACAAATGCACCACCCTAATGTAAGGTGTTAATAATAGTGTGGTCTATGGAAAATTTGTATTTCATACAATTTAACTTCTTTAATCGAAATAAAACAAAACAACAAAATAATAAAAAAAAAAAACCTCCATGAGACTTTATTCCCAATTTCCAGGTAAGGAAATTGAGGTTGGAGTAATTTAAATTATTTGCTAGTGTCAAATGTTTAAGAAGTAGTAAGGCTGGGACCTGAATTTCTTTATTATGAAGAGGACTATTAGAAAGGAACACAATTAAGTTACAATGATGACAGTTAAGAGCTGAAGAATACAGAATTTCTGCAGAAAGAAGATAATGCAAGCATCAGTGTAGTTATAGAAACAGATATAACTACTGCTGCTGCTCTCTCGTAAGGACTTTTTAATCCAAGCCTGTAATAGGTCCGTGGACAGAGAAAGTAAAGGCAGTCCAGGAGAAGTGGTCTACTGTTGCACAGGTCTATTGTTTGGCTTTGCTTTTCTTTGACTCTGACGACATGGTATGATTAAGCAATTGCCTCACTAATTGTTCTACCTCTTTGCAGTTAGGAATTTTGGACAATTTTGTAGAAATCAAGCAGTGCGTTATGCAAAATGACATGCAAATGACTGGTGGTTTACTAGAGGGAGGAGTCCAAAGACTGGGTTTTATAACTCCTTATAAATAACCCAGGGGGTAAACTTCCCTTTGAATACAGCAGAAGGCAACTTGGCCCATCCCCAGGTTCTCAACAATGACTTGATCTTTGGGGAAACAATTAATCAAATTCTTTCCCCTTCATAGGCCAAGGAACATAAATTCCTGAGCCCACATGGAAAGGAAATTTAAGGCATCCCCTATAAGACTCTGCTCTTCTAGAAGGTGGAATTGCTGACTCATAACCAATGGCTGCTTGTTATGATCAGAGAGATGCTGCTAAGGGCCAAGCTGATTAACATCTTAGAAAACCATTAAGGGCAGAGACACCCCATTCTTTTCTTGCCAGTAAGCACAGGAGAAGGAAACAGCCCTTATAAGGTTACTCTACCTGGCCCCCACATAAAAAAGATAAATTTATCAAAGATAAATTCTTGGGTCTTGAAGATGATTATGCACATCCATGAAGGTAGGTCTAGTAATAAATTTACAATATCCCAATTGGTGACCTCCAGGTTAGAGCACTGGGAAGAATATTCGCTTTCTAAATAGGAATGAGAATTTACAGGGTTAGGAAATGCGGGTACAGGAGGGCTGATTGGTGTATAAATGTTAGTTCCAGAAGATGAGTGAATGAGTTGGAGATAATGCACACTTGGAAATAGCAAGTGCTGTTTAAGGTTTTTAGAAAAGGAAACAAATTGTAAAAGAATTTGTATTGCTTTTTATAGATTGAAGTAAGAAGGAAATTGAACATCTTCAATAAGATTTTGGAAAGTCTGTGTAAGTGCATTATTTAAATGTTAGGAAAATGATAAAATCAGCCAAAATTTAAATGAGATAATCTCTTTGGAAAACTTACCACACTTAGATCTACAAATATTTAGGGGGCAATGAAAGGCTGTGGAGGCAAATTGTGTCTACACAATCAGACCCTTTGTGACCTACCCCTTCCCAGAGGCAGATGCTGAAAACATTCAGTTTTTAAGCTCAGCCCTGCCATTAGCCAATTCAAACCAAATCTAAGCACTATTTTAGCAGTCCCACCCTCGCTAGTTGGTGAAGTCTGGAATTATAATTGTGCCTTACTATCAGTATCTGATATGCCTGGGGTGGTCCTTAGATAATAATAAAAATGGGTAAAATGCCAGATATTTGTTAAGTATTTTTCATATATTATCTCATTTAAATTCCACAACAATCTCTAAGATAGATATTATTATCTCTCTTATAGATGAGTAAATTTAAACTCCAAGAGGTTAAGTAAATTGCTCCAGGACACACAGATGGTAAGCAGCAGAGCAAGAGAGCAAAAACTCATGCCAGTCACCAATACTCAAGATTACCCATAAAGTTCCACATGCTACCTCCACCTGAACAGCTCTCAAATTTTCCTGGTTCTAAACTTTGTCCATTCCCCCAGTGGGTCTGAAACTCAACCCTGACCTGAGTCTCTTCCCATCAGGGTCTCTTCCCATCAGGGTCTTTGCATCATCTAATACTAAAGGAATCCAAAACGTCAGCCCAAATCATCATACTCTCATCTAACTGAATACACATACCCTGTTTCAGTTTTGAGATTGGGTCCCTTTGAAGCAGAGCCAATAGGATCATCCCAAAGTCCCCTATATCCCCTTGGCACTGTAATTTAGATCATTACCATCGTGCAGTAGGCCTAACTGTAGAGGAGTTTTGTCCTCCTTGTCACTTAATAATTAATTCCCCATTCTCCAATGAACACTATTTATGGCAAGCAGGTCTGAAAGCTGAGAACCCAAGTTTCTCACATGCATAAGCCCACTGTTCATATGACAATTAAAATAGCAAAATGCTTTTTTTCATTCCTCATTTCCTTGACACAAGGCACCCATATCAGCTTAAAGAAACAATCAACCATCCCAGTGGACAACCTCAAACCTGAAGTTCCTTCCCTCTCTAAGAAGTTTCCAGGTTTCAGAGACAAGCCATTAGAAGCAAGAGATAATAAACTTTAAAAGACAGAAATGCAGGTTCAGAAACAGGTGACTCCTCCTTCAAAAGACCAAAACCTAAAAATAGAGAATTCAAATGACATTGAAAGATACTGGCCAGCAGAATGGACAATGAAGTCCTGAAAGACCTGAATTGTAAATGCAGTTCAAACTCCTCTGACCCTTTGATTGTAACCACATGAGTCACATTAATCTTGCTGATATTTATATATCAGCACACACACACACATACACACACATACATATATATATATATATAACTTTGTCAAAAACTTCATTGAAGTATAATATTCATACAGAAAAGTGCAAGCCACAAACTTACCCTTAAATGAATTTTTACAAAGTGAACACCCCTATATAACTAGCACCTAGGTCAAGAAAACAGGTCCTTTCCAACATCACAGAAGGCTCCTCGGGTATATTTTCAGCCACTTTCCTCATCTCTCACACCCACTTGAAAGTAACCAGTTTAATTTCTCACATGGTAGATTTGTTTTGTCTGTCCTAGAACTTTACATAAATGGAATTAAGCAGTATGTACTTTTCTGTGACTAGTTTTCACTCCACATTATGTTTCTGAGATTCACCCATGTTATTGTAGATCATTGTATTGTAGTTCTGTTTAGTAATTTCTATCTAGTATTCCATATGAATATATCATGATTTATTTATACATTCTTTTGTAGATGATATTCAGGATGATTGTTCATTATTACCAGTGTCCCTTTGCAAAATTGATTCATGTATATTTTGGTGAATACATGATTTTGCAACTGTCCTATTTTCCCCAGTAAAATATGTTCACATTAGTACCTAGCAAATTTCCTTCCATTTGGTTTGGATTGTGAGTCCAATTTGATAAGGCTATTTTGTTTGGTATCTTAATTCTGAGCTTCATAGCCCTGGCAAGCCTTTTCAGTTTGCACTATCTGCAAATTTTTAAATAAATTTCTTCATTCTTCTGTGAAATCACTTTAGAACATTAAATATTTTTAAGTCTAGTATAAAATGTTATATTAGCCTTCTTCACCTCCTGCCCTTGGAAGAATGTGGGAAGTACTAAAACTTGTTATTGTTGCCAAGAGGCCAGAGCTTTTTTTAACAACCCTTTTCCCAGCATTTAGTTCTCCACTCTACCCTTTCCCTTTCTACTTCATATCCATAGTAGTCTTAAACTAACTCAGATTCTTTCTTTTAGAAGAAATGTAGTTAAGACATATTACAGTGAATTTATTTTTGTATTACCCCTCCTGGTAAAATCTGCATTTTAAAAAAATGCTGTTCAAAGAACTCTCCCGAAGAATAATTTGCATTGGTAGAGACTTCAGACACTGTGTTCTGAGTTAAGTAGATATTGTGGTATAGCAGAAACTTCCCAGACACCTCAGATACATACATGTTATATTTATAACTGAACTGGAACTGGTCCACTGAGTACTAATTTTAAGACAACTCCATACTTACTTGAGAATTATGTAATCTGTACAATAAATGTCTTTAAAATCTGAAGAGTTCCCATTACTACTTTTAGCTGGGGCTGAATGGGACCAGTGGCAAAAGGAGTAACAGAGGAAAACAGACTTCAAAAATGAGGCTGTGTCCTTCTCATGCACTGCTGGTTGACTCCTTGCCCTCTCTACTGTATTCTCATTCCATATTTTCATTTGAATGGAAACGTCTAGCACAAAACTAGGTCATCACACCTGGCAAAGAAATCCTCTTGTCTTCTTCAACCATTGTCTTCCTATATGTGATCATAATTGGGTCAAGTTTCCCTTACAAACAATAGGTTGCTCTGCTCTACAATGGGAAATGGTTATTAGATTTTTAAAAAATATTTCCATAAGACAATAAAATGAATTAGGTTAAAGTGATAGTGTAAAGGAATCAAGTCAGTCATTAGGAAGTCTTGAGCATTCAATGGAACAGATAAGATTAGAAACCTCCGAAATGACCTGGGATGTCATAGTTGAGAAAAAGGAATTTAAGCTAGTATTTAGAAAAGCAGAATTAAAATAATTAAATTGATTGAGTTGATTGTACCTAGGGCTTTTATTTTCTTCCTTTAACACCTTTTTAACTGCTGTGTTTCAAAATTAGAAGTGAATAAGATCTAATTAGCTGCAATTTTCAAATTAAAAATTATATTTTAAAGAAATACATGTTGACTAGTTCAGTGACTTAAGGTAATGAAATAGAACATTAGAGAAATAAATGTTCTAGAGGAAATATCTTAAAACAATAGCTTTCAAAATAATTTATGTATATACCTCTTTACGTGTGGGCTGGCATAGTGCCTTCTAAAGAGTAGAGTATGAAGAGGGGGCAAAAAGAGCAAGTTTACAATCGAGAAACAACCTGATAAATACTAACTCAGCCAGGTGATCAAGGTTAATAACAATGATAAGACACATTGACAGTATGAACCCATGAGATGCGGTATTGAAAACGGTGGTTTCCCTCTGCAGTCTTCCTCCCCCAAATGCATAACCCAATTCTTATCATGAGATACATCCCTATTGAAGGACATTCTACAGAAATACCTGACCAGTACTCCTCAAAACTGTCAAGGTCATCAAAAATAAGGAAAGACTGAGAAACTGCCACAGCCAAGAGGAACCTAAGGAGACAGATGACTAAATGTAATGTGGATGGGATCCTGGAACAGAAGAGGGGCACTAGGTAAAAACTGATGAAATCCATATAAATTATGGATTTTACTTACTAATAATGTTTCAATATTGGTTTATTAATTGTGACAAATGTACCTCACTAACTAAGATGTTAACAATAGGGAAACTGGGCACAGGGTATACGAGACCTTTCTAAACTATCTTCACAATTTTATGTTAATCTAAAACTATGTTAAACTAAAAAGTTTATTGAAGAAAGAATAAATAAATAAGCAGCTGGTCCCCTTTTTGTTGATGTAAACATCACAACTGTGTTTTTGGGGACTGTGACATTGGGAGGTATGAATCACTGGAATGGCTTACCATGGAATCTTGTGGTGCCTTCTTCTTAAGTCTTTAAAGATAAATAAAGCCATCTTTTCTCTAGGAATTGTTTAGATGTACTGCTGTCTCAGGATGGGTGAGATGGCATCAATAAGCATTGGTCCCTTCTGGCTCCATTGATGTACAATTTTATAATTTATCTAAAAACATTGGATATCAGTTACCTATAGGCCTTAATTTCCATTCTTATTAACATTCTCGCAGAGAGCTAATTTCTTTCAGACTTGGGTTGACTCATATGTTTTCGTGGTAATAGTATAAGATGCATTATTCCCATATAGGAGTACTAAATATTTTACATCCTCCAGCAATACAAGAGAGATGCTAGGCAGGTTTGGCATGAGTTGCTTTCTAAATAATTTCATATTGACTAGCCCTCAGCACATACTTATCTTCCAGGTGCCGGCAAATTAATATTAATGCTTTTGAAAAGTTGTCTTGATCAAAAAAGAATGTGCAGATACACCAATATGATGGAAGGATTCTAAATATTTAATTTTATATAAAACTTTTAAAAATTTGCATGATTATAGGAGGTCTAGTGCTTATCTACACTTGTCTCTAGTGTAATATTCTTTTGTTTATGTTTCTAAACAAGATTAGAAAAGGGGAAGGGAAATCAAATATTTCTTTTGGAGGCATAAATGGAAGACCGGAACTAGACTACAAAAACACCAAGATAGGCATTTTAATTTAGTATCTGGGACCTAATATATTTTCTCTCCTTAGCAACCTCTATACTTAATCCTCCCCACATCCCCAGTGGTCTCCCATCCCTCAACATAATCATAATTAGCCTGTATCTCCTATGCTTCATTCAACAAAAGCCCTTGCCATGCTTTAAGGCAAGCTGCTCCTGGGGAAAGGTCATGTTTCATACCTTCCTTGCAGGGTTGAATATGCGGAGAATGCTTAATAAACTTCACATAATAAGACCGATGTAAGTCACACAAGGAGTAGATGGATGGACCATGTAAAGATTTGGCTAATTCTGGTAAACTGGAAGTCCCCACGGTTCCTATATTTCCTCTGTTTTCTTTGACCGCTGTTAAATTTCCTTTCTTAGTGGGCCAGCCAGGCTGTGTTGCAAGGCTGCAAATGAATCCCTTCCTTGCCCTTGAACTTGTTAAGCTTTCCAGCTTCTACTACTTTGTCTGGCAAGCTGCTCCACATCCTAATGACTTTTTGCAAGAAACAGAGCCTCCTGATATCTAACACGCTGTCCTGTCATCTGCTATTAGGCAAGCCTACTTCTGAAGCTAATGACTTGAGGCTTCTCTTACTCTTTTTCTTTTGACAAAGTTTTCAGCCATAGTAAGTGAAAAAATAAGGTGAATTTGGGAGGAGAAACAGAAGCATGAGGGAGAGGAAGAGATGGGGGGGGGACACTATAAATATAGGCCAGTACCTAATTATAATTCAAGACACCAGCAATTTAATAAAAACAACTCCTCCAGAATGCAGCCATAAGGAAAGAGTTTCCACAATCTGTTCATCTGCATAATTAGTGATTGAGGACCTGGTAACAGTTGGAACATTGCTGAGGAAGGCCCAGGTCACATTATTGATAACATAAATAACAAAGATACAGATTTCCCCAAACTACAAACATCAGAACATAACTAACAACAACCTAATAGGAGCACAGAAAACAAACAGAAAGCAGATAAACTCTGGAGCCGGGCAGGCAGAAGACTGGAGTCAAGCACATCTCTCCTCAGTCCAAATACCCTCAGGTTTCTTAGAATCACTGAAAAAAGAAGAAATGGGAAATCCTCATTGGTAGGGTGTGTAAGGGTGTGCACATTCGGCGAGTGAGACAGACTTTATGCTTTTACACAGGAGACCATAATGCATTTTGAAAAAAACTAAAATTGCATTGCTAAACTTAGCTATGTAATGGCACAGGGGAGACCTGGCAAGTGAGTACTGGAGACATGGTTTGCATTTTAGAACTAGGCTGAATTCTATATTAGGAACTGATGGTATATTTAATACCTTAAAATTGAGTTAACTACTCATCTCCATTATAAAATGATGTGCAATCGTATTGCCAAGTTTGAGAAGGGCTACAGGAATCACAAAAGCAGGAAACATATCTATCTCGTGACCCTTTGTAGTTCCAGCTCTCGGCATAGGGCTGAGAAGATGGAACACTGTACACGTTTACTGTCAGGCTGACTAGAGATAAATAGAGCAAATTGAAAACAAGAGGAAGTTAGGAACCACCTGAATTTCTACCACCAAAATAAGAACATTGGTTTTCAAGGGTTGGGCATGAACTTTGGTGCGGCCAGAGGTGCTATTTCTAAATAATTATTTTCAAACTAATACACAATACACTGCCTGTGGAAGATCTAAGAGTTCCAGATAAACCAGTCTACAGTGTATGTACACATAAACTATAAACCCTCGCAAATTTGAACCTTTTGTGTCTTCAGACAGTGTGAGCCCTTCTTCACTGTGCTAACAAAGAACTGCACTTGAGCCCAAACAGTATGGGTGACAGCACAAGGTGCAAGGAAGGAATTTTCATCGCACGTACCGTACCGCCGTCATGCACGACTGTCCCTAGGGCAAATACACGAATAGTTTCAACTCTTAACAATAGAAAGGAAAAGAGTTATACTTTTTTAAAAAAAGTATATGTGGCTTTGTGCTTTAAGGCTTTATAAACCACACACATACCTGTGGTTTTGAAATATCCTTAAGACACCAGAGGGAAAGATCCTGTCTGACTGGGTGAATGAGATAAAAGAGAAGTCTGTCCTTTCAGTTAGAAATTAACCTAGTCATGTAGGGCTGGTCACAAGACTGAATGGTCTCTAAAGCCAAAACCTACCATTACTCAAAAATAGAAAAGCAATGTAAACATACTTAAAAGGAAATTTGTCCTTTCAAATTCAGTATTGTATCATTAGCACATGAAATACATGGATTTCATTTGTTATTCAGCAACTAGTTATTGAGTTCCTACTATGTGCCACACACTCGTCTAAGCCCTGGAGTTACCAGTGAACAAGACAGACACTTCTCTCATTGAGCTAAAATCTCTGCAAGTGACTGAACATACAGGCAGTCGCCCCTCTTGGCCTCAGTGCATTTTGTATCCCTAAGATGTTTCCCTTGATTTGAAAATCATGGCAGTCCCTGGGCTGTTACCTTTACCTGCTAACTGGTTTAGCATGATTGGCAGAAACCACAGTATGAACTCTGGCAGGTAGTGAGAAGTGAAATACAGGAAGCCTTAAAGGAATAGGGTATCAAAAAGCTGAGCTTTTATATTACTATAGACAGTGGGGTAAAATTAGATGCCATGGAGACCCACAAACTACATCAGTTAGTACAGAAGAATTTGAATCGAATGGACTAAGGTCAGGATACCTTAAGAAAACTCTTATGTGGCTTTGCACTATTTTACTGGGTCATGGAAGATGACTTAAAGCAGGTTCCCAGAGTTTGGATCTCACAGGTGAGTCAGACTTAAAAACAATGCCAACAACAAAGAAAGGGGATTGTCATAGAGTTGCCAATTTTTAATATCAAACAAGGACATTAAAAATCATTTAAATCTCTTCAAAAGTGGGGGGAAATACCAGAATTAATTATAATCATTTCTAAGAAAGTACGGTTGGCTTTTATACCAACACATAGTAGCTCCTGTAGCAGTCAGGATAAGCTAAATTATGCTGTAGTACTAAACACCCCTACCCCATGCTACTCCTAAATCTCAGAAGCATAAATCAACAAAGATTGATTTTTCATCCAGGCTACATGTTTGTGATGGGTAGGCAGGAGGGGTACTCTCTTAGGGACCTTGGCTGATGAAGCAGCCATCTCAAATGTGGCTGACTACTGTGCCAGAGGATAAAAGACAGTTCTGGATGTTCCTGCATTAGCAATTAATGTTCCAGCCCAGAAGCAGCACACAGCACTTCACTTCTTCTCACAGTCCACTGGCCATACTCGTCACATGGCCTTGTCCTGGCAAGAAGGCGAGGAAGGGCAAAATTGCCATGTGCCTGGTGAGCTGGGAATATGTGACAAGCAACACTGATGAGTGATGTGGTGATATATTACATTGGGCTTATTTTCTTATTTCAATAGGAAATATCCTCAAGACGCCAATGTTAAAACAAGGAAAGGAAGGAAGAGAGAAAGGGAGGGAGGGAGGAGGGAAGGAGGGAGAGAAAGAAAGATCAATATTTACAGGCTAGATAAAATTCTTTCTGGAAATTGAGGATTTTCTTGGGACTATGTACAAATTATTTCTAGATGCCCAATAATAAAGCGATCACTAGTGATTTGGGCCCATGTCACCCAAGGTGAAGAACCCTGAGAACCCAGATTCTGAGAGCATCAGCACACAGGAAGGGCATTGAAATTCAAAGCCTGCACCGGTAGCATAGGCTCCTGCTCTTGATCTGAAAGACAATTTGCTTCAGCTGTCAACAACATCATGCTTTATAACCAGTTCTTAATCCACCCCCTCAAGGACGATTATTTCAATGTTAACTCTGAACCAAGACATCTGAACAGGTCTGACTCTGCTCAGCAAAACCCAGCAGCATCGTGTTGACCCTAAAGGTTGCATAAGAAATAAAAAGGAGCTTAGTTTCCTGTTTGGAGTGTTCATTCGGTCACAGTTGGTTTGCTCTGTGTTGTTGCTTTTGACATTGTTAATACATGTGGCAAAACCAACCCTCAAAATTAAGTTAAATCTCTTTGCTCAGCCGTTCTATTGAGCTGTGAGGCAGAGAAGTTTTACGCCGTTTTATGGAAATTCTGATTTTCAAAGTAATAAACAAACCTCAAAGGAACCTGAAAGAAGCTATTGGACCCATGCCACACACCCTGAGAAGCCTTAAGAAACTGCATTTGATGATGGCAAATTTCCTTTTCATAAACACCCCCAAGCAAAGCTTAATTTCCAGAAATGTTTTCTGAGCCAGACTTACGGTAAATTTTCGTTGGAGGGCCTGATGCAAGGTGAAGGACAAACGGAACTAAGATACCCTTGGTATTCAAGCAAGGGAATTGAGAAGTTCAAGCACGTGTGGAGTGTAAGTAGGAGATGCTTCAGGCCTTTGATTCCATAATTCAAATAAATAACAGTCAATTTAGTGGAGGTTTTCCTTTTGGCCAGTACTGCCGCAGTGTATATTGAATTCATGATACAATTTTAATGGTCAGAATCATAAAAATGAAATGTAAATTCCTGTCTTTCCTCACTCATCCCCATGAATCCTAAGTTCTTCTCAAATGTAAAGTTAGCAATTTCTAATATATCTTTCAGAAATATTGTAATTCCTATGTTACCATTTATATTAATATATATTTTCCACCTGCTCAGATGTCTACTATAGTCTTTTTCATTTTAGTTGTCCAGCCAGTTATCTTGTCATCATGCAGACAAAGCCTAAGTAGATTTTTCTTTCCACTTTTCTTTTAATTCATTGAGAAGCTGCTAGTGTAGACACCCAAGTATTTTTGTATAATATTTTGTACTGGAAAAAAATTTATCTTATTACACTGATATATTTTGGGGTTAATATTAGCTACAAATGAATGAGACTAGCATCTGCTCCTGAAATACAAGACTGCAGAATTAAATGAATGCCTTCAAACAATAAAACTTGGCTACATGACTGGCCCAAAGGTCTATCTGTTAGGTGGCCCATTCATATAGAACAGAAATCCCAAAGCATGTTTATATTTTTCAAAGCCTCCTTTGGGTGTCTGGAAAGAAGTAAGTCAGATTGAAAGCTTAGAAACCTCTTCATCAGATTTTTCTGAACTTTGATCAAAATTATAGAGTAACATCATCAGAAGGGCTCCTATGCAGTGGTCACTCCAGCAGTCTCAACATTTGTGGCATGGCAATCACTGGGTCAGTCATTGTAGAGTTTAGTTTTGTTCAACTGTTTGTGCCTAAATATATTTATTGCTAAGCAGATTATGAGAATGTGCACAGCCAGAGAGGAATGATTATAATGAAAATGGCTCAAGAGACTGGGAAATAGGTATTTGTCGAATGCTTAATTTGTGCCAGATTCTACTCAGCTCCTTATTTAAACGTTCTCATTTAATAAATGTCCCTAGGAAGCACTCTTCCCTCCAAGGCAGGTAGGTAGACTGGGAGACAGATGACAGAGATAGGTAGGTAGGTAAGTGAACAGATAGGTCGGTAGATGGTAGAGCAAAAGAGAGAGAGAGAGAGAGAGAGATCACCACCTCACAGAAAATCACTCACCCAAGTCCAATATCAGCAATGGGTTGGGCAGGAATTCAAATATGTCTGACTACAAAAAAACAAAGTCTTCTTCCCACTGTACCACAAACCCTCTTCAAAAATTATCTATTCACTAAAATATGTGCCAGGCCCAGATGGTTTTCCAGATGAATTCTATCTAACATTCAGTGAACAGATAATCCTTATGTTATTCAAAAAATTTCTGACCATAGCAAAAGATGGAAAGCTTCCCAATTCAATTTGCAAAGCTAGCATAACCTTAATTCCCAGACCTGATGAGGATGAAAAAAAAAAAAGAAAGAAAACTACAAAAAAAGTTGACTGATGAATTTGAATACAATAAAATACCTATATTATATGTAAAAATCAGCCAATTAAATACAGGTGCATACTAAAAGACCAAGCAGAGTATATTGCAGGAATGCAGGGATAGTTCAACATTGGGAAATATATTAAAGTAACTCATCAAATTGATAAATTCTGTAAAAACTTCATAGGAATACAGTAATTAAAACTAAGAAACATCTTTTAAACAATAGCTGCTATTTTTTATTTAGAGATTAAAAACTCCAGGTAAAAAAAGGAATGTCATAGAATTGTAAAGACTATTTAACACCAATGGCAAATGTCATATTTAAAAAGAAATGCTAAAACCACTAGTATTCAAAACCAGATCACAATTTAAACACCATGTTGACTGGGAGACTCTAAGGTAATAAAATGTGAAAATAAATTATGTACTCTTAACAGTGGAAAGAAAAATACAAAAATATTATTTTCAGATGATATGATTGCACACTTGGAAACTTAAAAAGCCAATAATATTAATAAGAGATTTTGAAAATATGATTGGATACAAAATGAATAAACTGAAGGATATATTGTGTCCCAGAACCCAAAAACATACCTTATAGTAAAGGTCTTTCTTCTCATATTAATATAGAAATTTAATTAATTCCAATAAATAGTCCAATTATTTTTCTTAGAGTTAGACAAAATAATAGAAAGGTTCATTCAGAAGAATAGAATATATGATCATTGTCAAGACATTTATGGAAAATAAGAATAATAACCAGATACTAAAAGTTCTTAGAATGTGACATTCCAGAGGGAAGGGTTTTGCCTGTGTTCTTTCCCAGGACCTATACAAAGCTGAGAACGTGGTATGCACTCATTTTAATATATGAATGGATTAAGCTAATGAGATCAAAAGTGCAAGAGTCCAGGGCCCAGCTAGATAGCTCAGTGGATAAAGAGCTCGCTGGGAAACCACATGGGAGGCCCTGGGTTCGGTTCCTGGGGACCTCTCCTAGCGGGCAGACCGCCTTGAGAATGGCAAGCTGCCATGGGCGGGCCGGAGCCGCCGTGGGCAGGGCAAAAAGCTGCCACGGACAGGCAAAAGCCGCCACGGGCAGGGCAGGTCGCCTGCAA
>PVKH010002912.1:0-26032 GCA_004027955.1 Chaetophractus vellerosus | reverse complement strand
AATCCTCTCTGAGTCCCAACTTTCATTTCTGAAAATGGAAATATATAAGGCCAACTTATTTATTGGGTTGTAGTTAATGTATTTAAAGTTTATCAGTATAGTATTCAGCACACAGCAGATGTTCAATAACCTGTAGCTGTTTTACCCTCTCAGAAGAAAGAGTACTACATTTAAGTATCAGCTTAAACCTAAGAAACTTTTTCTTTGTATTAGATAAGGGTACGCTTCATCAAGATCAGCTAAGGCTTATGACACCAAAAAAGGGGGCATAGGCCAAAGTCAATTCTGGCAAACAAAATCAGGAGACATAAGAAGCAGTGAAGAATCTATTAACACTGTGGGGCACATGCCACCTAGAACATTACTTTGACCTCAGAGGTTATGTTCTTGGGCAGTTCTTCAAAATCCTTTCCTTTGCCTCTCTCCACTTCAGTCTTTCAAGAGTCGAGTTTCATTTACCTGGGTACTATCCAAGAGTGTAATTCTAACAGGCGATGGGACGTTTGGGACACTACCTTTTATCTGGCTGCCCTCATAGTTCTACAAGTCTTCTCTGGGTGATTATTTTCAGATGCTAACCTTTCCTTACCCATCTGAAGGAAGTATAAAATATTAACTACCTATTCCATTCAATATGATTAACTTTATAAAGTAATGACTTAATGGTCCTTTGACAAAGCTCAGAATGGTAAACATTGTCAACAAAAAAAAATCTTGAGCTAGATGAGATATAAATAGTAAATATGACTCAGAAAGTACCCCAAATATTAACATGCTTTGCATTTACTAAATATTTTCCCTTCACTTCTTTACTCTCTCTATTAATATTTACTATTTATAGTTGTACCATTAACTCTTACATCTGATTCACTTCAATTTCATTCCAGTTGAGAGCAAGTTTTCATACTCTTTCATTTGGGATTACTTAGAACAGTTGATTTAATTTGTTTGTTGAAATAATCATTTCCTCTTTTTACTCTCATTCCACGTGAATTCTACAGGTTAGTTAGAGTAGTGATAAGGACAATGGTTAAACTAAAATGTTTTCTAGCTATTTCTGTTATCTTTCTGAACTAGAACTTCAGGTTGTGACTTTGTTATTTTATTTTAGTAGTTAAAATTTCCCAAAACATCAGAACAAAGCTATATTTAAACACCAAACTAAATATAAAACTTTAAATGAATTTTTAAAGGACTTTTTGGATTATGAGATTTTAATTTATTTAATAAAGATGACAAAGTACTTTGCTGTTTATCAACTTGACACTGGCAACGAGATTTAAGACACATTTTCATTATTTCAGTCAAGAGCCTTTCTTGTTCTTTGTTGTGAGGGGCTGTCCTGTACACTCTCGGCTATTTCACAGCAAACCTGGCCTCTACTCACAAGCTACCAATAGTGCCCCCTCCAGTTGTGACAACCAACAATGTCCTCAGACATTGCTAAAAGTTCTTTGGGGTAAAATCATCCCTGGTTGAGAACCATGCTCTAGAGTCCTGAAATTCCCCTGATGTTCACCAACAATTAATGATTTTCTCCTGTCTGGTGGCATCAGCAAATTGTAAAGGTTGTCTATCATAATTAAGCCTCAGTCAGATCTATGTGTATTTTTTCTTTAAGTCTGGTCTCTCTGCTTCAATTCATGTTCCTCTCTATTATTCAGTATTCTTTCTCTCATTCATTCACTCACTCATTCAATAGTGTTTCCTGACTAGTGACTTTATACCATGCATCATTCTAGGCATTATGTTGGCAATCAAAACTGTTAAGGCGCTTGTTGGGCATTGGAGATTATGTTTAGTGACACTTTTATCCCATATAGTAGTCAGAATGATCTTTTAAAAAAATGAATCAGGAATTGGAGGAGGGATGCCACCAGAAAAGGGAATTCCCAACTTCGTTGTTCTGCTTAAGCAACAATTTTGCCAGCAATAAGTTTAGAACACTGGTATCAAATTTAAAAAACTTAAAATGACTAGGGAAATGCTTGATGTGGCATTTTAACTTACCTGTATACCATCCTTCACTCCCCAGCTTGGTAGCAGCTGTGAAGATGGTGGTCTGCATTTCTGGTGCAGCTTGCTTGTGCCAAAGGAAGCAATGTGGACCTTGTTATTTTAAAAATGTGGTTGTATGTTTTGGTCTGTCTAGTGGCTCCCTGAGGGATCAACTCGGGGGCTTGTCTTTGTTTCACTGACCTTGGAGATTTCTCAGGGCCAAAGTGGCCTCCTGGGAGGCAATTGCCCAAAGCATTGTAAATGTAGAAGCCACAGCTACCTGGGGCAAGCAATAACAGATAGGGCAAGCAGTAGACAGACCAAAGTTCTTGGGAAGGAAGAGTCTGGAAAAGGAACTACATGGGGGCAGAAGGGCTTTGAAAAGCTCCTGTGTCTAGCAGGGAGACTCGAAGGCCACATATATTCTTGGGATTGGATTCATGCTCAGAAAGACCTGAGAAGACTCTAAGCTTCCATACCCCAATAAACTTTAGGCTCTGTGCAAGCAGGAAGTGAAGACTAAGCAGAGTTGTAAATGATTTGGTTAACCATTAAAGGAATGTCCTAGCACGGAGCCAATCTGCCAAGACCAGGAGAATTTTTAAAATTTTGATTGTAGTTTAAAGATTGGGTTTAGGAAATCTCTGTCAAATCTCTATCTGACCACTAAGTAAATGGAACAGAGACTTCAGTGACTACAAAAGACAAAGAGTAGTCATTCATAAAAATAGTTCAGAAAAGTCACTAAAACAAACATCTACAACCCACAAGCAGCAACAACAACTTTTTGGGAGAGGAGAGAATATGATTCACACCATTACCACATTATAATATTCAAAATTTTCAGTTCCAAACAAAAATTACTAGGTATGCAAAGAAATGAGAAAGTATGGCTCATTCACAGGGAAAAAAGAAATGAATTTAAACTGTTCCTAAGGAAGCCCAGAAATCGGACGTACTAGAAAAGACTTTAAATCAATTGTCTTAAATATGCTCAAAGAATCAAAGAAAATCATGAGCAAAGATCTAGAGGAAATCAGGAAAATGTCTTATCCAAATAGAAAATACCAATAATGAGAGAAATTCTGGAGTTGAAAAGTACAATAAAAAATTCACAAAAAGTTCAACAGCAGATTTTAGTAGGCAGAACAAATCAGCAAACTTGAGGATAAGTCAATTGAGATTATCCAGTCCAAAGAATAGAAAGAAAGAAGAAAGAAGAAAACTGAAAAGAGCCTAAGAGATCTGTGGGACATCATCAAGCATACCAACACATGCATAATGGGTGCCTTAAAAGAAGAGGAGAAAAAGAAAGGAGTAGAAAGACTATTTGAAGAATAATGCCCAGAACTTCCAAAATCGATGGAAAACATGAATTTACATATCCAAAGAGCTCAACAAACTCCAAGTAAGATGCACTCAAAGAGAGCCATATTGAGATACATTATAATGAAAACGTTTAAAACCAAAGACAAAGAGATTTTTAAAAAAGATTTATTTATTTACCTTTATCCATTTTTAACCCCCCCCCACCACCACCATTTTTGCTGGTTTTTTGGTGTCCATTCACTGGGCAATTCTCTGTGTCTGTTTCCTGACCTCTCTTTTCATCCTTCTCCTCCTGTCTTCACCAGGATTCGATCCTGGGAAACTCTGATGTGAGAGAGAGGTTTCCTACTGCCTGTGCCACCTTAGTTCCCAGTTTTTCGGTGCATCTCGTCTTGGCTCTCCCTTGTGTCACTCTCCTGTTACATCTTGCTGAGTGGCTCGGGGGGGCCTGACGGCATACCCACGCGTGAGGCCTAGGGGGCTCACCCGCACATGGGGCCTGGTGGCACACCCGCTTTCAGGGACTAGTGGCCTGCGTGCCTTCTATATTTTTATTTTTACTGGGAGGTCCTGGGGATCGGGACATGGGAGACGGGCGCTCTACAATTTCAGCCACATCTGCCCCCCAAAGAGATTCTTGAAAACAGCAAAAGAGAAGTGACTTGTCATATACAAGGGCTCCTCAATAAGACTGAGTCAATTTCTCATCAGGAACCATGGAGTCTGGAAGGCTGGGGGATGTCGAGCAGGAAGACACATTCAAAGTGCTAAACCAGAAAAAAGGTTTACCAAGAATTCTAATATTTGGCAAAATTGTCCTTCAAAATGGAAGAAGGAATCACTTTTATATATAAATAGAATATTTTTGAGCTGTAAAAAAGAATGAGATACTGTTACATGCTACAACATGGATGAACCTTGAAGATATCATGGCGAGTGAAATAAGCCAGACATGAAAGAAAAATATTATATGGTCTCATTTATATGAAATGATTAAAATATTCAAATTCATAGAGCCAGAAATTAGAATATGGGTTACCAGGGATAGGGATAAGGGATGGGGAATTAATGCTTAATGGGTACAGAGTTTCTATTTGGATTGATGGAGAAGTTTTGGTAATGGATAATGGCGATGGTAGCACAGCATTGTGATTGTATTTACCACCACTGAATAGTATACTTGAAAGTGGTTAGGTTATTAATTCTAGCTCGTTTATATGTTACCAGAATAAAAATAAAACTATAGACTATAGTTAATATAATAATACAGTTTCATCAAGTGTAACAAAGGTGCCACACTAATGCAAAATATTTTTAATAAGAGAAAACCGTGTGTGTGAAGGGGGTATACAAGAAATCTATACTTACTGCATTTTTCTATAAACATACAACTTTAATAAAAAAAATTAATGAAGGTGATAAGGCATTCCCACATAAACAAAAGCTGAAGTTCATTGCTAGTTGAACAGCCCTATGAGAAATGTTAATGGAGCCCTTTGAGGCTGAAATGAAAAGATACTGGCATGGTAACTCAAAGCCATATGAAGAAATATAGAACATCAATAAAGGTAACTATATAGATAAATATAAAAGCCGATATTGTTGCATCTTTGGTTTATAACTCCTCTTTTTTCCTTTTTTCCTATACGATTTAAATGCATAAAACAATAATTTCTATGAGCACCCAATGTACAAAGATATAATTTATGACAATAACAACATAATGGGCGTAGGAATGGAGATGTATAGAAACAAAGTTTTTGTATATTATTAAAGCTAAGTTGGCATTAATTCAAACTAAATTTTTATATATTTAAGATGTTAAGTCTAATCCCCATAGTGACTACTAAGAAAATAACTTACAAACATACAGAAAAGGAAATGAGGAGGGAATCAAACTTGTACACTACAAAAATCCATTAAACACAAAAGAAGGCAGTTATGGAAAAATTGAGGAACAAAAAGATACGACACATAGAAAACAAACAGCAAAATGGCAGAAATTCTTTATCAGTAAAAACTTTAAATGTAAATGGATTAAAGTCTCCAATTAAAAGGCAGAGATTGGCAAAATGGATAAAAAAAAACACAACATGATGATCCAACTATATGCTGTCTACAAGAGACTCAATTTAGATCCAGAGATACAAATAAGTTGAAAGTTAAAGCACAGATAAAGATATTCCAGGTAAATAGAAACCAAAAGAGAGCAAGGGTAGCTATACTAAAATCAGAGAAAATAGACTTTAAGCCAAAAATTGTTATGAGACAAATAATGGCATTATATACTAATAAAAGGGTCACTCTATCAAGATGATATAACATATGTACACCTAACATATGTAAACATATGTATACCTAACAACAGATAAAGCACTGTTAAGGAGGACATTTATAGCTATAAATGTCTACTTTTAAAAATGGGAAAAATCTCACATCGATAAACTAACTTTATACCTTAAGCAACTAGGGAAAAAAGGAGAAAACTAAATCCAAAGCTAGCAGCAGAAAGGAAAAAAGGATTAGAGTGGGAACAAACGAAATAGAGACTAGGAAAAAAGAGAGAATCAACAACACCAAAACCTGGTTCTTTGGTAAGCTTAACTATTTTAACAAACCTTTAACTAGACTAAGAAAAAAAGAAAGGAGATTCAAATTACTAAAATCAGAAATAAGAGTGGGTTCAAAACTGACTCAAGAAGTAATGAAAACAATTAATCCAGTAAAAACATGCAAGTTCAGAGCACCACTATTCACAAGAGCTAAAAGGTGGAAACAACCCAAATACCTACCAATTGATGAATGGATAAACAAAACATTGTATATCCACACAATGGAATATTATTCAACCATAAAAGGGAATGAAATACTGATACATCCATGCTACAACATGGATGAACCTTGGGAAAATTATGCTAAGTGAAAAAAAAAAGCTTGACACAAAGACCTCATATTGTATGATTCCATTTATATAAACTATCAGCATAGTCAAATCTATGGAGACTGAAAGTAGATTAGAGGTTGCCAGGGGTGGGGAGGGTTGGGGAATGAAGAATGACTGCTTAATAGGTATGGAACTAGGTAGTTGTGACAGTTGTACAACATTGAGAATATACTAAATGCTATAGAATTGCACTCTAAAAATGGTTAAAATGGGGAATTCCATGTTATGTATCTTTTAGAAAAAAAATTAATCAAAGGATGTCACTCTCCTACTCAAAAACATTCACTGGCTTTTCATTAAACTTAGGGGCAAATGGAAGTTTTCTCTCTTACCTCATTTTATACTAGTTTCTGCTTTGCTTACTAATGCCAGTCACTCTGGCCAACTTCTTTTTCTTCAAACCACCAAGATTGTTCCTGTCTTAGTCCTTTAAACATACTGTACATTACCTCTGGAATGGTTTTCTCTCACTTCTTTGCATGCCTCACTCTGCCTTTTCTTATCTCTGTTCATAAACTACCTCCTCAGGGACACCTTTCCTGACTACCCTATCTAAAATAACCATGCCCACTCCACCTCCCTGAAATCAATTTCTGTCTCTTTTCATTGTTCACTTACCACTCTCAAATTATTTTCATTAATTATTTACTTGTTTTTTATATGTCTTCCTCACTAGAATGTAAGCTCCTTAGCAGCAGGCACTTTATCTCTGTTAATTACTGTGGACACCCCACCAAGAACAGTGTCTGAGCCAGAGCAGGGCTAAATAAATATTTATTAAATGAACAAATAAAGATAAGTTATGCATGTTGAACAAGGGAAAAAACAAAAACAAGAAAAGCTTATAAAATTTTTGCAAGAAATTTCCCTTATTCCAGAAATTTTGCCTACCAGCTGTTTAGAGAAAGTCTATCCACTGACACTGCCTCAAATGAAGTAAAAGAGTAATGCTTTATCATCTCCATCTGAGGGAAAGTAATCACAGGTGGAGAGGTGAGAAAACCTCTGACCCCTTGTAAGCACCTACCAGGTCAGGGAAAGGGAATATGTCAGTGAGCTTCAGACAAACCTTTCTGAGATCAAGGAAGCCAGACCCGATTTGTTGTTGGTAGTTGTGGGAATGTCCTTGAGATTTCAAAGTAGTCTGACTTTTGGCAGAGGTTGAAAACAGGGTGGGTAATATAAAAATGTTGCTTAGTTCTTCTGGGGGATTTATTTTGGTTGTTATTTTTGTGGACAGGGAAGGAACACATCTCTGATGTAGTAATGGGAAGTAATTGCAAACAAAATTTTACTTCATAAGGAACTTGGCACTACAGTTCATACCTAACTCACACATTAGGGAACAGAGTTAACATCAAAAGTGAGGTTGAATAGGGGATACCATAACTTGTACAATCAAGTAGTCTATTTTCCTGCTAAATGACATGTTTCTTGTTGCCCAAAATGTTTATATTTGGGGGTGATGGAAATGATTCAGTAATGGATGGTGGTGATGGTAGCACAACATGGTGAACATAATAACACCATTGAGTTGTTTACTTGGAAGTGATTAAACTGGGAAATTTTATATTGTATATATGTTACCACAAAAAAAAAAAAAAAAAAAAAAAACCCTGGCTCTGTACAATACATAGAGTGAAACCTAAAGTAAACTGGTAAGGTTCTAAAACAACCCTGAAAGAAGAAGTGATTCTGAATAATTAAGTTTATGAACAGCTGTGGGTTTGTTCCATTATATATTCAAATTATTTTTATTCTTAATGAAAATCTTTCTAGAACCTATTATATACATCTTTAACTTTTAATATGTTACCCACTTTCCTTTTCCAAAAGACACTATAATGAACTCAGTAACATTTTATGAGGCAGTAGGGCATAGTGATGAAGAATATAGCTTCTGAAGCCAGACAGTTTGGGTTCAAAGCCTGGTTTTCCACTCACCAAGCTGGGCAAGCTAACACTCTGTGTCACAGTTTCTTTATCTACAAATAGGGGTAATAATAGTACCTGCCTGATACGGGTCTTGTAATGATTAAAAGAGTTAAAATGTAATATAATTAGCACACTGCCTGGTACACAGTACTGCTTGCAAAATGTTAGCTGCTGCTGCTATAATTACTGTTACTATTATTTTTATTATAGCAATATTGTTTCTTGGTGCCTTGAGTTCACCATAAAGATTTTAAATTATTGTCTTATGCTACAATCCAATGATACATTTAAGCTTTAATGGGTTATTGGCTTTTATGTAAAATGGTCCCAGGCTGATTTGCTGGAGTGCTTTTACATGCCATTTTATAGTTTTTCCAGTTTCCTTAGTGAGGCCTTTGATTTCACACTTTTCACTGTTGCTGTTCAGTTTGCCAATCTGTATCAGCCTCTTTACATACTTCTATTTTTGCAGGTGGCGTGAAAACCAGTAAACCAAGTTTGCTAGACATGTGTTTTAAGTAAAAACTAATATGTTCTAAACTAAGTTGGAAAAACTCTCCCATGAACAGAGAGAAGGAACTTGAGCCATTGGTCAACTCTTTTGGCTTTTCAGAGGTATTTTCTATTTTCTTATTTTATGATTCTTAGAAAAAGATTAAAACGTATCAGAAAATTAAATTTCTCGGGAGATAAAAATAAAGTTTATACATACATGCTAAAATAATAAAGCCTCTAATTTAGTTCAAATAAATACTTGTTAAGCTCCCACTATGTGCTAGGTACTGAATGGTTATGGGTCTGATCTCAAGGCATTTACGATCTAGAGGGGGAAGATAAAGTATAAACAAAGATGTCAAGAAAATATAGTAAGTGATATGAAATAGTCTGCCAGGTACTATAGGAATCTAAAGGAGACGCTCTTAGCCTAACCTCCTCAGGCAGTCCTTGAAGGTGATTATGCCTGAACTGAGGCTTGATGACAGCCAGGTAAAGAACGGTTGGATGGATTACCCCAAACACAGGAACAGGAAAGGTAATGAGGTAGGAAGCAGCACAGTGCTTTTGTGAGAGCATGTCTGTGTGAAGAATAAACAGTTTGATATTACTGGGATAAAACAAAAGTGAGATGGGGAATGGTGAGAAATAAAGCTAGAAGGGGCCAACTTAATACAACTTCTCTGTATATCATACCAAGAAGCTTCGATGATACTTGGTAAAAGATGGGGAGGCATTAAGAAAACTTTAAGGAGTAAAGGGGCAATTTTCAGCTTTTTATTTCAGATATGTAACTCAGACAGCAGTGTGAAAGACAGATCAGAGCTAGAGAAGATTAGAGGAAAAGAGTCCAGTTAGGTGGCTGTCGGAAAGAATAAGCTAGAGATAGTTCTCAACGAGGGCAAGGCCAGCATTTATGGTGAGCAAGAGAGGAGTCCCAGACATATTTGGAAGATAAAATTGGAAGGCTCTTACAAATATTAGACAAGGTGGATTCAAGACCAAGAAGAGTCTAGCGTGATTTAAGGCTTGAGTTACTAGATAGATGACAGTACAATTAACTAACACAGGAAAAGCAGGTGTTTGGGTTTTTTAAGTTTTATTTTTATTTTTTTTCTCTTTTGGGGGTGGTAGGTGGGCATAGGGAGATCAATTAATGAGTTCAGGAAGGGACATGTTAACTTTGAGGTAATTATGGAGTGGTCAGAATTCAAGACATAAATTTTAGAGTCATCAAATAGATAGAGCCATGAAAGCAGATGGAAGGCTGTAAGAAAATATATTAAAAGAGCAGCAGGATAAGGAAGGGATGGGGCATTAAGGAACATCAGTGCTTAAAGAAGGGCAGAAGAACAGCCTTTTTCAGAAACTGGCACACCACACTGAGAGGTACAAGGGGATGAAACTCATACTTGCCATGAAAGTCAAGTCTGAGTTTCAGATGGAGTGGTCCATAAAGCAGTCAAACATGCCCATAACAGCTACCATTTTGCGAGCACCCACTACATGTCAGGCACTGCGCTGTTTTATAAACTGTATCTCATTTAGTCTGTTATCCACATGTTACAGAAGAGGAATCTGAAGGTCAGAGAAGTCATGTAACTTACCCAAGGTCATAGGGTGAGCTGGCAGAACTGGGATCTGAACCCAGGTCTGCTGGATTACAAAGCCCATGTTGTTAACTCTGCTGGAGTAAAAGAACTTCTTCAGGATGCAACTTAATATTAACATAATAGGGACTGCTAAGCATTGCTTTTCCAGGAAGCTTATCTTAAAATCTACCTAATAATCTCAAATGAATATTTACTATCTAATGAGTTAATTATAACTTGATAACTTTATATAATCAAAATGGGTTATTTTGGTGATATATTTCTCCATAAACTTTTTCTTTCATAAATACCATACTGGTCAAATTATGAGAACAATAAAGTACAACACAAGGAATCCACTTAAGTGATTAGAGCACTGCTCCAACAAAGCCAAAAGGAGGGTCCTGAGTGGACTAGCTGATGTTCTTCAGAGGAAAACTAAGTGCCTTAGACTTAGACACCTAACTTGGTTTAGCTTTCTCTCAATTATTACTATTGGCCCCAAGGAGAACCAGAGATGGTATGCATACTTTAATACAAACCTATTACAAAAGTGGAAAAATTCATTAAAGTATGTATTCCATAGATGGTGTATTTTAGGTAATAAATTATTATCCATTTAAAGATAGAAAATAAGAAGTCATGTTTCCATAAGAGTTGTAATTTTCCTGTTTCCCACTAGGGGAAGCAATAGCATTACTCTTACCATTTGGTGGATAAAAGACAGCATATTCTTCTAGCCCCAATTTTCCTACAAGAGAAAACCACAGGGGGTTTTAATATGATTAAATAAAATAAACAAATCTTTAAAATTAACTTATTTTGTGAATATAACAATAAACGGAATTTTAAAAACTACTACAGTAAAATCTCATTTCATTTCATGATATGGAATTATTTTGAAAAAATGCCAACAAATCTTTTGATATTACCAAAACTTTTCATCAATTAAAGTCAACATTATGAACTTAAGAATAAGGCAAATGATGCAAAATAAAAGAACAGATGGTTTCAAGCCCCTTAAGCACTTAAGAAGTAGAAGCTTCTTTTTATAAGCATAAAAGAATTTTGCTAATTACAAATAATTCTAATCTCTTTATTACAGCAAGTCCTAAGCTTTGCAATGCTTCACTAAGTTACATTTTTTATGAGATGTGCTGAAAAGTTAAAACTTAAATGTCTTTAATTGTATGATGGTCACATTTTCTGAATCCTTGAATATTGTATGAGAATAGAGCTAAATATTTGAAATCAGAGTTGTCCCAGAAGATTAAAGTATGTTCACCATAATCAAAGATTTAAAGGAGTTTTACCTCAAAACTTTTGAGGTTCTCGGTTTTTTCACTTCTTCCACATTCATCTTCTGGTAGTATTTATCTTGGTATTTCTAACAACTTTGAGCCTATCAAAAAGTCAGATGCATTCTTGCACTGAGTTTTAAGTAAGATTTTAAGGTAAGATTGTAAATTAAATTTGTTTTTTGTTTTTATTGGGAGTGGTGATAGGGAAGAGATGAACAAAAAGCATGAGTAATTTAGGTTAGGGTGGAGACAACAAGGACTGATCCTGTGAGCAAGGAGAGAACAGAATAATGAGAAACAGATGACTGATACATAACAGAGAAATAGATAGATGCATATATACATACATACATACGTAGATGATAGAGTACCTACTGGGTTCTCAATACTGGGTTAGGTGCTGAGAGGTAAACAAAATAAATATAAGGTCTGGTCTCTCAACCATTTAATTCAGACTAAACCATGAATCATTAGGATACGTTTGCTAAATTTTCTGGCAGAGGCTTTTGATGATGGACTGATGGACTTGATGATATTTAAGCTGGTTCTTCAAGGACCTGTAGTTTTGGGGTAGAAGTGAGAAGTCTCCCATATATGGGGAATATGGGGAGGCTAGAATGAATATAGTGTGTTGGGACTAATCAGGGGAACAAACTTACCTAAGTTAAGACAGAGCCAGCTGATGGAGGGTTTTAAAAGCCTGGCTGAGTTTAGAGGTGAGCCTATTAGATAATTAAGTTCTACCATCAATATTTTGGCAGGAGACGACATTAACCAAATGAACAAGGAGAGAAAAGGTTTCTTTAACTTCAGTTTAGAAGGAATATAAATGACAGAGTCCCATGTTGGGGGGGAGCCCAACACTAGCATAAATTAATGTGCACCTGTCCTATGGCAGGGGTTGGAGCAGTTAGGCAGACAGACTGGACTCAAGAACATACAGGAGAAACAGTTCCTTTCTCTATGGAAATAGAAAAATGACCACACACAATATGGCTACGAACTTTCAGTGCTAGGTGTTCACTACTAAATAAAAAAGTTAGGAGGCGCTTCCAGCTAAAATTCAGTTTCTAGGTAATGGCAGGATATTGTAATAGTGATATCTTGCAGACAGCTAGTAATAAAGAGAAGAAAGCACTAAAACAAATTAGAGAGTTAACAGTATATAAATGACAGCAAAAGTTTTAAGTGTGGAAGAAAATTTTAAGAGAAGGACTATGGAAGGTAAAAAAAAGAAAAAGAAAAAAGAAAACCCTTGTGATAAACTCTTATTTAGAAGGGAAAATAAGTCAACAGATAGGACAGAAACAGCAATAGAGAAGAGAGCAAACAGGGAAGACAAGGTAACTTTAAATGCTGTTTTTATGTGATTGGGAAGTCTTTTCTGTGATTTGTGATGAGTTAGTTGTGTGGGCACTGATTTAAGTGAGAATGAAAGGATGGTTATAATCATCTGATAGAAATCTAAGTACTTTATGACAAGAACATTGGCAACACCAATATATGCTATAAAATAAACAAGCAAACATTCTTGGTAAGGTTATTTAAGTCTTAAAGTATATTTCCTTTATATTTCTAAAATTTTACCTCTTATGTATGATTTTGGTGGTGAAGCACTGTTGTATGCAAAGTGACCCAACACAGATGTATCTCGGGAAAAACAAAGTAATACCTGGGTATAACATTGGAAAAAACAAAACAAAACAAATAAATTAAAAACTGTTACAAAGCCAGATAATTCATTGCTATTTCCTTTTTGGGGGCATTACGGTAAAAACCTTCAAGTTTAGTACTACGCCTAGTATAAATGTTCCAGGGGGATACCAAGTATGGATGGAAAGTCATTCAAAGGTTTCTCACTGTTTGCCACCTACACCTTGAAAAATAGCAGAAAATGCAAGCTGGTAAGTACCAGTTGATCAATCTGTTTTCTCTCTGGAAAAGATAAATATTTGGGAGAAATTTAACAGATGAAAAATGTATAGGGCAGACTATAGGTAACTACAGTGGCATAGAGCATTTTAAGAAGTGTAGGAAAATGGAACTAGACTCATCACTGGGATGCAGCAGGCAGCTGGGCATGTCAGGGTAGGAGGGCTGACAATTCATGGTTTTAGAAGGGATGGCAGCAGCAGCAGAACAAATCACAGCCCAATGCAGTGTGGAAGCTGATTGTCTTGACTAGCAGGAAAAATGTGGCAACTCTACTTGGAGACAAAAATAGGCAAAAATTCAGGATCAAGGATGTCATTATAGGGACTGGATTGCTGACACCAGCCTGGGTTTTGGTGGCAGGAGATCAATCCCTGGGAAGATGAGTGGTAACAGGAAATCTGGGCCCTGGTGTCAGAAGACCTGGGATTACTGAGATGTTACTGGAAAAGGAATTCAGGAATACAGGCATATCTTGGAGATATTGTGGGTTCAGATAAAGTGAAATCACAGTAGTCACATGAGATTTTTGGTTTCCCAATACATGTACTGTATTCTATTAAGTGTGCAATAGCATTATGTCTAAAAAAACAATGTACATACCTTAATTAAAAAATAGTTTCTGGCTAAAAAGTATTAACTGAGCCTTCAATGAGTTATAATCTTTTTGCTGGTTGAGGGTCTTGCCTCCATGTTAATGAATGCTCGCTGATAAGGGTGGTAGTTGCTGAAGGTTAGAGCAGTTGTGGCAATTTCTTAAAATAAGACAACAGTGAGGTTCACTGCATTGACTGACTTTTCCTTTCATGAAAGATTTCTCTTTGGCATGTGATGTTGTTTGATAACAAAACACCCACAGAAGTGCTTTCAAAATCAGAGTCAAACCTCTCAATTCCTGCCTCTGTTTTGTCAACTAAGTTTATGTAATATTCTAAATCCTTCATTATCATTTCAACAATGTTCACAGAATCTTCACCAGGAGTAGAATCCATCTCAAAAAAAACACTTTCTTTGTTCATTCATAAGAAGCAACTACTCATCCGTTCAAATTTTATCATGAGATTGCAGTCATTCAGTTACATTTTCAGGCTCCACTTCTAATTCTAGTTCTCTTGATGTTTTCACCCCATCCGCAGTTACTTCCTCTGCTGAAGTTCTGAACCCTTCAAAGTCATCCATGAGGGTTGGAATCAATTTCTTCCAAACTCCTGTTAATGTTGATATTTGACCTCCTCCCATGAATCATGAATGTTCTTAATGGCATCTAGAATGGTGAATCCTTTCCAGAAGGTTTGCAGTTTACTTTGCCAAGATCCAAGAGAAGAATCACTGTCTATGGCAGCTATAACCTTATGAAATATATTTCTTAAATAATAAGAATTGAACATCAAAATTACTCCTTGGTCGATGGGCTGCAAAATGGATGTGTGTTAGCAAGCATGAAAACGCATTAATCTAATTGTACATCTCCATCAGAGCTCTTGGGTGACCATGTGCATTGTTCATGGAGCAGTAATATTTTGAAAGGAATCTTTTTTTCTGAGCAGTAGGTCTCAACAGTGGGCTTAAAATATTCAAGAAACTATGCTGTAAACAGATGTGCTGCCATCTAGACTTTGTTGTTCCATTTATAAGGCACAGGCAGAGTAGATTTAGTATAATTTTTAAGGGCCCTAGGGTTTTTGCCTGGTAAATGAGCATTGGCTTCAACTTAAAGTCACCAGCTGCATTAGCCCCTAACAAGAGTCAGCCTGTCCTGTGAAGCTTTGAAGTCAGGCATTGACTTCTCTATAGCGGTCAAAGTCCTAGATGGCATTGTCTTCTAATAGAAGCCTGTTTCGTCTACACTGAAAATTCGTTGCTTAGTGCATCCACCATCATCAATTATCTTAGTTAGATCTTCTGGATAACTTGCTGCAGCTTTTAAATCAGGACTCGCAGCTTCACCTTGAACTTTTATGTTATGGACGTGGCTTCTTTCCTTAAACCCCATGAACCAACCTCTTCTAGCTTTAAACTTTTCTTCTGCAGTTTTCTCACCTGTCTCAGCCTTCATAGAATTGAAGAGAGTTAGAGCCTTGCTCTGCATTAGGCTTTGGCTTAAGGGAATGTTCTGACTGGTGTGATTTTCTACCCAGACCTCTAAAACTTTCTCCATATCAGCCATAAGGCTGTTTCGTTTTCTTAACATTCGTGGGTTTACTGAAGAAGCACTTTTAATTTCCTTCAAGAACTTTTCCTTTGCATTCAAAACTCGGTCAACTGTTTGGTGCAAGAGGCCTAGTTTTCAGCCTATCTCAGCTTTCAATATGCCTTCCTCACTAAGCTTAATCATTTCTAGCTTTTAATTTAACATGAGGGAATCCCTTATATTTTATTATGTAACAATTTATGTAATCTAAGTATCTTTTAAAAATAAATAAAAAATATATTTTAAAAATTTAAAGTGAGAGGCCTGAGACTCTGCCTTTCACTTGAACACTTAGAGGCTGTTGTAGGATTATTAAATGACCTAATTTCAATATTGTTGTGTTTCAGGGAATAGGGAGGCCTGAGGAGAGGGAAAGAGACAGGGGAATGCAGGTCAGCAGAGCAGTCGGAAAACACAATATTTATGGATTAAGTTCACCTTCTAAATGGGTGTGGTTCTGGCACCCCAAAACAATTACAATAACAACATCAAAGATCACTGAACACATCATCATAATAGATATAATAATAATGAAAAAGAATTTGAAACATTACTAGAACTATCGAGCTGTGACACTGAGACATGAATTGAGCACTGTTAGAAAAATGGTGTTGAAAGTCTTGCTTGATGAAGGGTTACCACAAACCTTTTTTACAAACCTTTTGTAAAAAAAAAGCATTATCTGCAAAACACAATAAAACAAGGTATGTCTGTAACTGGAAAAGGTAGAAACCCAGGTAAGAAAATAGATGCACAAAGCCAGGGCTGGACTAACAGCAAAAGTGAATGGAGAAGGGAACTGTGGGTTCAACACCTAAGCAAAAGGCCCTAGCTTTGGAAAAAAGATAGACACAGAGATTGGGCATTAGGTCCAAAGGTGATGTGTGCCAACCATTGCCACTGATTTTTTTCTCTTCTTTTATTTTAAAATACTACATCAAGTAATTCATGTTTATGATAAAAACAAGAAATACAGATAATAAAAGGGGGAAATACACATAATCCCACCAGTGTTAATATCCTTTCAGACTGTTCAGACATACATAAACAAATGTATATATATATAATATTCACATGAAATAGGATTGTCCATACTGTTCTGTAATCTCTCAATATTGTAAAAATGAACATTTCTTATCCACATTTTTATGTTGCAAAATATTCCACTGTATGAATATTAACTGATCTCTTATTGTTGAACAGTTATTTCCAATATTCCCAATTATAAACAATGCTGCAGTGAACTTCTTTACAGCTAAATCTTTATGTATACCTTTAATTATTTAAGTTTCCAGAACTGGATTAGTTGTCTGGTCCAAAGTTATGGGCATTTTAATTTTAAAACCTTTGATATTCATTGTTCTCCAGAAAGATTTTTTTAAAAAACACATCCACTAGTAACGATAATGCACATATTCTCTTATTCTCATTCCAACTGGGTATCATCATCTGACAGGTTAAAAATGGTATCTTGCTTTAATTTACTTTGCAATTCCTTAATAACTAATGAGGTGGAACACTTTTCCACTTGCATTTTTTTTGGTGATTTTCCAGGTCATCATCTCAATCCACTTTAAAACTGATGTTTTTAAAATTATTGATTTGCTTAATTTTTTGTATATTAAGGATTCTAATATTTGGTCTAATTGTATATTACAAATAGTTTTGCTCAGTTTGCTGATTGCAGTTTTAATTATTTTTTACTCAGATGTTCTTAATTTTTACATGATCAAAAATAGCATTTTTTTTTTATGTTTATAAAGTTCCTCTTCACTGTTTCACATAAATTATGAAAGTCATTGGTGCTGTTCATCAAATAGCTTTGATTCTTCCCCTTTGGAAACATATGTCAGCTTGCCTTTTCTGGCCACTTTGGTATTAGGTGTAGCCATGTGACTTGTTTTGCTCAATGAAATGAAAGGGTATATGTCATTTAAAGTTTTCAGGTGGAAGTTTCAAGAACTGAAGTACAGTTCACCAGGTTTCCTCTTTCCCTCTGCATGGTCTCCAGCAGTGTTCCAGATAGTGGCTGTCCCATCAGCATGGGTTCTGGAGTAAGGATGACACAGAGATGGGTCCCCATCCTACCTAGATAGACATGACCATGAGCATGAAAATAGCCTTTGTTGTTTTAAGCCACTGAGATTTTGGATTTACATGTCATCATAGCATAATCTAGACAATCCTGACTAGAAGAGAAAATTTCTTCCAGTATTTTGATAGATTCATTTTTTGGTAAAATTAAACCATCTGGAATTTATTTTGAAGCTAGATTGAGTTCAAATAACAGCTCTACCATTTAGTAACTGCATGACCTATGGCAAGTTACTTGATTTCTTTGTGTCTGTTTCTTTATATGTAATATGTATGCAGTAATAATACATACATCAAAATTTACTGTGGTGATTAATTAAGTTAATATATATATAAAGTGCCTAAAACAGTACCTAGCACATGGTATTATAAAAATGTTAGCTGTGATCATTATTACTATTATTACTAGTATAGTAAGGAAACTAGCATGTTTCCTTAACTTGAAATTTCGTTTTTCTCCAGTTTCGGAAAATTCTCAGCCATTATCTTTTTGAATGATGCCTCTTCCCCATTCTATTTGCTTCAATGGACTCCTAGAAGATATAAGATTGAGCTACACTCATTTAACATGCCATGACTTTTACTAATTTATGCTCCATTCTCTAATAAACCTTCAACATGTTCATCTCGTTTTCCAGAGGCTGCATTCTGGGGAAACCCATCTTGCAATACAGTGAAAATGTGGAAAAGTGATTAGATTCTAAATACATCGTGAAGGCAGGACCAACAAGATTGACAGATTGGATGTGGTACACGCGAGAGAATAGGAGTCAAGGGTGATGGACACCAAGTAGAAGTTGTAAGTGGAAAGACAGCATCACCATCAACTGAAATGGGGAAAGCTGTAGGTGGAACAGTTTGGGGAGTGAGAGCAGGGGTTCAGTTTTCAACATGTTAAGTTTGCGGTGTCTGCAAGACATATGAATGGAGGTGTTGAATAAGCAGTTGGAGATACTAGTCTGGAGTGGAGGAGAGAGGTTTGGACTGAAGATGTATCTTTTTCGGAGTTAACAACATAGAGATAGCAATGAAAGGTACAAGACAGGTGAGATGGTGAAATCACTAAGCAAGTAAGTATAACTAGAGAAGACCAAGAACTGAAACCTAGTTCACTCCAAATTAAGACGTGAGGAAGAAGAAAAAGGAACCAGTTGAGGAGACTGAAAAGTAATCAAGAGAGGCAAATTTACCACATGTTAATGAAGGTTAGTTTTAGGGCCTCTCATTACCTAGGCCTCTGGGAGTCCTGGGAGTTGCTGGGAGATGTGGAATGTTTTAGGTTAGGAGGGGAAGCCATGCTGTACACAGAAAGCATTTCTATATATGCATTTCTGGCAAACTGCCATAAGATCTCATGAGGTAGGGACTTAAATCTCTATGACTCGAATTTATGATTTTTCTCCATGAAACAAATATACATATTCTTACCTGACTTTGTATTTGTAATATTATATTCCCTTTCTTAAAGAAGATCCCCCAAATTGTGTAAGTGTTAGGTCCCATAAACGCTGGATTTGCCTCTGGTGAGCAATAAAGTAAGAGAAAAACAAAAAAGAGTGTGGTGTTTTGAAATCTAAGTGAAGAAAGAGCACACTGTGTCAAATGCTGTTGAGAGACCATTTAAGAGGAAGACTGAGAATTGGCCATTGCATTTAACTACTGGTGACCAAAAGAATAGTTTTGGATCAAATAGTAATACATTATACATACTATTCAGTATCTGCCTTTTTCTGCACTTAAAAATGTATTTTAGAGATCTTTTCATATCAATATTTACAAATTTGCCTCATTCTTTTTAAGAATTGCATAATCTTTCATTGTGTGGCTATACCATTGTTTATGTAATAGGTCAATCCTCTATAAATGACAATTTAAATTAGTTTCAACCTAATGCTATTTCTGACAATGCCTAAATAATTATCCTTTTACTGTGTCCTCTCACACATATGTTAATATCGCTGTAGGATAAATATAAAGGAATAGAATCTCCTGGTCAAAGACTATGTGCATTTAAAAATTTTCATGGGTATTTGGCTATGTATTTACATTTTTCTGTTGTCTTTTATCCAGCATTTCATACATTTGTAGTGGAAATGTGGCTGAGTGGGTTCAGTCTACTATGTTGTCTGGGTCTTTATTTTATTGTATATTCTCAATGATTATAGTTCATATTTAAAAGAGTAAAGGGTTTTAATATTTTCTTTGGCAAATGGACCTTTAACTAAATTGGCTCATTAGTTCTAATGGTTTTCCTTTGAATTTTTATATATCTCTATGTGATAAATTTGTATCCTTTCTGGTATCTATACTTATTTTTCTTACCTTATTTAATGGCTAGAGCTTCCAAAACAATCCTTGTTCTTTCGTTGCTTTATTAGGAATACTTCAAGTATTTCAACATTAAGTAACATTAAGATGCCAAATGTTGGTTTCACATATTATTTATTATGTCAAAAAAATACTTTCATTGTAGTATATAAAGAGTACAAAAATGGATGTTATCAAATACCATCTCAAATATGTTGGCATCCATTGAGATAATCATATGATCTTTTGACCTATTAATGTGATGAATATTTTCTAAAAATTTAGCAAATTCATGAGGCTTTAAAAAATCCTAAATCCAAAAAATTTTATTGAACCATCAAATAATACCACTTTCTTCCCTTGCTGAACCTTCCTAAGCCACTGTGGTAGGTGGAATAATGTTCCCCCAAAGATGCCCACTCCTTATCCCTGGAACAAAAGGAATTTTGCAGATGTGATTAAATTGGGGATTTTGAGATGGGGAGATTATCCTGGATTATCTGGCTGGGAACAATGTAATCACAAGGTCCTTATAAGTGAAAGAGGGAAGCAGGAGGGTCAGACTCAGAGAGAGGCTGAGATGCTATGTGCTGGCTTTGAAGATGGAGGAGGGGGGCCAAGGGATGCTGAAGCATTCTAGAAGCTGGAAAAGGAATGAATTCTCCTCTAGGACCTCCAGAAGGAAGGCAGCCCTGCCAACACATTGATTTTAGCCCAGTGAAACTCATTGCAGACTTCTGACCTTCACCACTATAAGAGAATAAATTTGCACTGTTTTAAGCCACTAAGTTTGTGGTAATTTTTAATAGAAACAATAGGAAACTAAACTAAAATAATGTAAAGGAAAATATACTTACAATATCTTTTGATCATTGCCTAGAGGGAAAACACTGCTTTTTAGTCAGTTACCAAAATCCCCTAATTCTACCTTTGGTCCTTCCTTCCATCCATCCTCCCATCCTTCCATCCTTCCAACCTCCCTCCCCTCCCTCCCTTGCTTTCTTCTCCTTTTCACCACTTCTCCCTCCCGCCCCATTGAGAATATAGCTGTAAACAAGACAAACTCTCCTTATAGTGCTCATGTTTTTGTGAAGGGGGACAGAAAAACAACAACAATGAAAAAGCAGAATATATAGTATGTCATATGGTGTTAAGTGTTATGGAGAAAAATAAATAATGCAGACGAGAGATAACTCACACATGTCTGTGTGTATTGGGTGAAGTTTGCTGTTTTAATTAGAGACCTGAATGTCATCAGGAAATGAGCCAGGGTAATAATATTTAAGGCAAAGGTATAGCTCCTTGGAAGCAGACAGGCAAGTCTCGAGTTGAAGGGAGTGGTCCAGAAAGAGAGAGAAAATTGGGAGTTGTCAGTGTATAGATAGTATTTATAATGCCAGGAGAATAAGTGAGATCACCAAGGGCAAGAGCAGAAAAAAAAAAGGTCCACGGACCTTCCTTGGGGAATTTAGGAGAAATCAGCAGAGGTGATTGAGAATGTCAGCTAGTAAGATAGAAGGAAACAAAGAATGCATGATGTCCTAGAAGCTGAATGAAGAAAGAGAATCAAGAAGGAGGCTGTGATCAATCAAACTGTCAAACAGATCTAGTAAGATGAAAAGTGAGGACTGGTCACTGAATTCAGCAATATGGCAACTGTTACTTGTGATGTTTGGTGTAGTAGTTAGGCAAAAATGTCTAATTAAGATGGGTTCAAGAGAGAATGGGGATGTCACCAAGATGGCAGAGTGACACAATCCAGGGTTTTGTCCTTCCCTACCCCCAGAATCTTTAAACAAAAAGCAAAATCTGACAGAACCATCTTTCTCAGAGCAGTAACTGGGTGAGCCCTAAATCAAGAAAAACCCAACTCGAAAATGGTAGGAAAACTTTATGGCAACTTTGCTGGCTGTTCCTCCACTCCCTTCCCAGTTTGGTGTGGAGTCAGCCCACATTCCTGGTGTGGATCCCCGGTCTTGGTTCCAGAGTGAGCAGAGTGACACTTTTGTCCATAATGGACTACATGAATGCCTATACCAATCTGTCTGGTGGTAGCCTGAAGGAATGACTTGGGGCATTCATCTCTAGCTCACCATCTCGGAACTTGCTCTGCATATGGAAGTGGCTTACAGAGTAGCTATAGAAGTGAGAGAAAACAATCTCTAAGGCAAAGGATTGGTGGCTTTAAGATATACAAGAGAGCTCCCAGGACCTGGAGGAGGATCTCTTCTCTGGGGAAAATGGGCATCCATACCTGTGTAAATGGAAGAATTCCTATGGCCACATGCACCTGTTCTAGAACAAGATGCATGCTCAGAAAAGACTGAGGGGATCCTATGTTTTCACCTTGGGCTGTTCTTTAGGCTCATTGTTAGGTTGGTTAAGCTCCGAAGGAGGGTACTCATACCTCCCAATCTGCAAAGACTGGGGAAGGTGTTTTTTTTGTTGTTGTTTGTTAGCTTCTGGCATTCAAGGAAATCTCTGTCCTAGCACTTAGTTAGATATAAGCTTAAGGAAATTCAGGGTCTAAATCCCAGAGAAAACACATTAAAACATCAACATGTCCATTGTGCAACAAAAGATTATGAGGGAAACAAAGAAATAGGAAATGATGGCCCATTAAAAGGAGAAAGATAAAGCATCAACAAATCATTAACTATTAATGAGAGAGCCCAGACTTTGGACATACCAGACAAGGATTTTAAAAACACTGCCCAAAGCGGCTAAATGAAAACAGACAAAGAATTAAAGGAAATCAGGAAAGTGATAGATAAATAAAATGAGAATTTCAATAAAGAGATAGAAATCATTAAAAGGAACCAAACAGGGCTGAAGACCACAATAAGCGAAATAAAAAATTTCCTAAAGAGGTTCAACAGCAGATTGGAGCTGGCAGAAGAAAGGATCAGCAAACTTGAAAATAAGACAATTGCAATTCTGTTTGAGGGACAAAAAGAAGAAAGAATGAAGAAAAGTGAACAAAGCCTGATAGACCTGTGGGACACTATGAAGCATACCAATATATGGATTTTGGTAGTCCCAGAAGGAGAAGAAAGAGAAAAAGGGACAGAAAGAATATCTGAAAAAATAATGGCTGAAAACTTCCTAAATTTAATGAAAGATATGAATATACACATCCAAAAAGTTCAACGAATTCCAAAAAGAATAAACTCAAAGAGTTCTACAACCAGACACATTACAATCAAAATATTGAATGCCAAAGGCAATGAAAATCCTGAAAGTTGCAAGAGAGAAGCAATGTGTCATGTACAAGGGAACCTCAATAAAACTAAGTGCCAACTTCTCATGAAAAACCATGGACACAAGAAAAGCAGTGGGATGCCATAAAGTGGTGAAGGAAAAGAATTACTACCCATGAATTATGTGTCTGGCCAATGTATCTTTCAAAAATAAGGCATTCCCAGATAAACAAAAGCTGAGGAAGTTCATCACCACTAGAGCAGACCTACAAGAGATGCTAAAGGGAGGTCTTCAGGTTGACAGGAAAGGATATTAGACAGAGATCAAAGGCATATGAATAAATAAATGGGTAAATAGAAATGTGAGTTTATTTTTGGGTTGTAACTCCACTTTTTACTTCTTATAGGATCTAAAATGCAAGTGCATGAAAAGTAACGACGACTCTATGGTTTTGGATACACAATGCATAGAGATGTAATCTGTGACAAGAACATAAAGGTGTGGGCTAGATGGGTATAGGAAAGTAATTTGTATAAGTTGTCAGTATCAAATCAAACAACACTGTATAGATTTAGGATGCTAAATTTAAGCCCCCTGGTAACCACAAAGAAAATATGTGAAAAATATGCACAGAAGAAATTGAGAAGAGGTTCTAACTTAAATACAAAATATAAACTGAATACAAAAGTAGGAGGCAATGGAAGAACTGAAGGACAAAAAAGGGCATAAGACAAAATCAAATAGAAAAATGGCAGAAGTAAGCCAAACAGTATCAGTGGTTACTTTAAAAGACTCACCTTAAACTCAAAGACACAAGTACATTGAAAGTGAAAGGATGGGAAAAATATTCCACGCAATAGTAACCAAAAGAGAGTTGAGATGGCTGTACTAATATCAGACAAAATAGACTTCAAGTAAAAAACTACTAAAAGGGACAAAGAAGGACACTATATACTGATAAAGGAGTCAATTCAACGAGAAGATACAGCTATCATAAATATATATGTACCTAATAGCAGAGCCCCAAAATATATGAAGCAAATAGTGACAGATTGAAGGCATAACAAATAGTTCTACATTAATAGTTTCTGCCCTACGAGTGCAGGTTGGGTGAAGAAGGGAGTCCCTGACCTCTCAGTAGCATTTTCCTAGAATTTAGCCTCTGCAACACAGAGCTCAGGGGCCTAAGAAATACTGACCACCTGCCCCTTTTGCGGAAATTCTATAGCCCTTGACTAGAAGCTGGGACAGAGGGAGTCACAGTTTCTTGGCTATACTTGGTCGAAGTGAAACTTCTGTCATGATGGGCTGAAGGTGGGGAGAGAGAGGGAGTGGGTCATGTCTCAAGTACCACAGGTTCTTATTGTTCTTACTGAGATTTAGTACATTTTCTTGAATGAATGTTTTTTCATTTACTGATTTGTTGTAGGACTCCAGGATGGTTTCCAGAGGCTTTACTTCATTTATTTATTTTGAATAATTTTCACCATTATGGGTTCTCTGCTGGTGAATGACTGTTGAGCTCTTCATGCCTCCATTTCAGAAGTGATCATTTCTACTCAATATTTCTTAAGTATAGAAGTTATTAGTAAACTGATATTTCTATATAAACGAAGGACTGAGTTTACTAAATACTAAAAATTAGGTACAGGGCTAAGTATTAGCCGCATAAGCAAATAAACTTTTGGAAGATTTTCAGGTTTTCCAACTTTTAATTAACAACTATTAATTATTAAAACTCTATTAAAAATAGAGTTTTAAATATTTACCATTTTTAAAATTTAAAAACTAGCCACACATTTGAAGTCATTGAAATTCTCTTAAAATTTTTTCTAGGGTTATTTTAAAATTTAATTTTATAAATAAATTTTATGAAGTCTTTAGATTTCAGCTCTTGGAATGCATGATTAATCAAATCTTCCTGGGAGATTTTTATTTAAATTTATCTTCTTTCTTAAACACGTACAGACACCCCAACACTACTACCATCCAAACAACTGGATATAATTTATATTTTATCAAGCAGAAATTGCTGTGTTGGAATCTTAGATATTTCCTCCATGACATTTATATTGAAATTCAATCAAAATAAAATTAGTAATATGCACGTGTAATCTTTAAATAAATAAAAATAATCTAGGCAACTCTATACGAATTATAGATTTTATATTTGTGATACATGATTTTATTTTGGTAAATATGAAAAAGACCAAGCACCTACAATATCAGCACATGAAATAATCAAAGAGTAATCAGGACACTCCAAACTCTTCATTCAATACCTTTAATAGAAATATGTCATGCAGATATGCTTTCTCTAAACATCTTGTGATGGTGTGATGGCTTAAATATGGATTTGACATCTACCTTAAGAATCTGGGGCCGGCTGGATAGCCCAGTGGATAGGGCGCCGGCATACCACATGGGAGGCCCCGGGTTCGATTCCTGGGGACCTCTCCTAGTGGGCAGACCGCCTTGAGAATGGCAAGCTGCCATGGGCGGGCCAGAGCCGCCGTGGGCAGGGCAAAAAGCTGCCACGGACAGGGCAAAGCCGCCACGGGCAGGGCAGGTCTCCCGCGAATGGAGCGCAGCCAGCCACCCGCGAACTGAAGCAGAGCCGGTCGTGAATAGAAGCAGAAGCTGCCCACAAGCGGGGAAAGCCACGCCTGCGCAGTGACCAGTCTCAGCATGTCCCGCAGCGGGGGGGTAGGGG
>PVKH010002911.1:9578-26120 GCA_004027955.1 Chaetophractus vellerosus | reverse complement strand
AAAAAAAAAAAACTGGGTCAGCTATACTTAGATATAGAATTTAAAAGCAAAACTGTTACTAGAGACAAGGAAGAACATTATATATTAATAAAAGGCATGATTCACCAGGAAGAAATTACAATCATAAATGTATATGCACCTAACCAGGATGCCCCAAGATACATGAGGCAAACACTGGCAAAACTAAAGGGAGAAATAGATGTCTCTACAATATTTGGAGACTTCAATACACCACTCTCAGCATTGGATAGAACACCTGGGTAGAGGATCAATAAAGAAACAAAAAGCTGGGGCCGGCTCGATAGCCCAGTGGATAGGGCGCCGGCATACCACATGGGAGGCCCCGGGTTCGATTCCCGGGGACCTCTCCTAGCGGGCAGACCGCCTTGAGAATGGCAAGCCGCCATGGGCGGGCCGGAGCCGCCGTGGGCAAGGCAAGAAGCTGCCACGGACATGGCAAGAGCTGCCACGGGCAGGGCAGGTTGCCCGCGGATGAAGCACAGCCAGCCACCCGCGAACTGAAAGCCAGCCGTGAACGGACGCAGAGACCGCCCACAAGCGGGGAAAGCCGCACCTGCACAGTGACCGCTCTCGGCGTGTCGCCGCAGCGGGGGGAAGGGGAGATATGTAATAAAATGAATAAATCTTTAAAAAAAAAAAAAGAAACAGAAAGCTTGAATAATATGATAAATGAACTAAACCTAAGACATATACAGAACACTGCACTTCAAAACAGCAGAATATACATTCTTTTCAAGTGCTCATGGATCTTTCTCCAGGATAAACCATATGCTGGGTCACAAAGCAGATCTCAATAAATTCAACAAAATTGAATTATACAAAGTACTTTCTCTGATCATAATGGAATGAAGGTGGAAATCAACAAGCAGCAGAAAAAGGGAAAATTCACATATATATAAACATCACACTTAAATAATCAGTGGGTCAAAGAAGAAATTTCAAGAGAAATCAATCTCAAAACAAATGACAATGAGAATACAACATATAAGAACCTATGGGATGCAGCAAAGACAGTGCTGAGGGGAAATCTTATAGCTGTCAATTCTTACATTAAAGAAGAAAGAGCTAAAACCAATGACCTAACTACACAGCTGGAGGAACTAGAAAAAGAACAGCAAACTAATCCCAAAGCAAGTAGAGGAATGAAATAACAAAGATCAGAGCAGAAATAAATGAAATTGAGAACAAAAAAACAATATACAGAATTAACAAAACCTAAAGACAATTCTTTGAGAAGATTAACAAAATTGACAAACCGAGTTAGACTAAGAAAAAAAAAAGAAGATGCAAATAAGTGAAATAAAAAATGAAAACAGGAACATTACTACTGACCCCACAGAAATAAGAGAGATCATAAGAGAATACTATGAACAGCTTTATGTCAAAAAACTAAACATTGTAGATGAAACGGAAAAATTCCTAGGAACGTACAAACAACCTACACTGACCCTAGAAGAAATAGAAGACTTCAATAAACCAATCACAAGTATAGAGATTGAAACAGTCATCAAACAGCTCCCCAAGGGGCCGGCTCGATAGCCCAGTGGATAGGGCACCGGCATACCACATGGGGGGCCCCGGGTTCGGCTCCCAGGGGCCTCTCCTAGCGGGCAGACCGCCTTGGGAATGGCGGGCCGCCATGGGCGGGCCAGAGCCGCCGTGGGCAGGGCAAAAAGCTGCCATGGACAGGCAAAAGCCACCATGGGCAGGGCAGGTCGCCCGCGAATGGAGCGCAGCCAGCCACCCGCGAACTGAAAGCCGGCCGTGAATGGAAGCAGAAGCCGCCCACAAGCGGGGAGAGCCGCGCCTGCGCAGTGACCAGTCTTGGCGCGTCGCCGCAGCGGGGGGGAAGGGGAGATATGTAATAAAATAAATAAATCTTAAAAAACAGCTCCCCAATATGAAAAGCCCAGGTCCAGACGTTCACAGGTAAGTTCTACCAAGCATTCAAAGATTTAATACCAAAATCTTACTCAAGCTCTTCCAAAAAAGTGAACAAGAAGGAATGCTACCAAACTCATTCTATGAAGCCAATATCACCCTAATACCAAAGCCAGATAAAGATATTACAAAAAAAGAAAATTATAGACCCATTTCTCTACTGAATACAGATGCAAAAATCCTCAATAAAATACTTGCTAATCGAATCCACCACCACCTTAAAAGAATTATTCATAATGATCAAGTGAGTTTTATACCAGGCATGCAAGGCTAGTTTAACACAGGAAAATCTATCAGCATAATATACCGCATTAAAAAATCAAACAAGGAAATTCACATGATCTTACCAATTGACGCAGAAAAGGCATCTGACAAAATACAGCATCCTTTCTTGATGAAAATACTACAAAAAATAGGAATTGAAGGAAATTTTCTCAACATGATAAAGGCCATATATGAAAAACCCACAGCTAACATTGTACTCCATGGTGAAAGATTGTGAAAGCTTTCCTATTGAGAATTAAAATTTTCACTATTTGCAGATGATATGACTGTTTATCTAGAAAGTCCCAGAAAATCTATAACCAAGATGCTAGAGCTAATAAATGATTTCAGTAGAGTGTCAGGATACAAGATCAATACACAAAAATCAGTGGTTTCTATACACTAGTAATGCACAATCTGCAGAGGAAGTAAGGAAAAGAATTCCATTTACAATAGCAACTAAAAGAATCAAATATTTAGGAATAAACTTAACCAAGGATGAAAAGCACTTGTATTCAGAAAACTATAATGCATTGCTAAAAGAAATTTAAGAAGACCTAAATAATTAGAAGAACATTCCATGCTCCTGGATTAGAAGACTAAATATCATTAAGATGTCAATTCTACCCAAACTGATATACAGATTCAATGCAGTCCCAATAAAAATTCCACCAGAATCTTTTAAACAAATGGAAAACACAATTATCAATTTTTTCTGGAAGGGTAAGAGGCCCTGAATAGCCAGAAACATCTTAAAAAGGAAAAGTGAAGTTGGAGGGCTCTCACTTTCAGACTTTAAATCGTATTACCTAGCTACAGTGGTAAAAACAGCATGGTATTGGCATACAGACAGACATATAGCCCAATGGAACCAAACTGATGCTTCAGAAACAGACCCTCACATCTATGGCCAAATGATTTTTGACAAGCCTGTCAAATCTACCCAGCTGGGACAGAAGAGTTTATTCAACAAATGGTGCTGGGAGAACTCTATACCCACAGCCGAAAGAAAGAAAGAAGACCCCCATCTTATACCTTATGCAAAAATAAACTCAAAATGGATCAAAGATCTAAATATAAAAGCAAGTACAATAAAGCTCCTAGAAGAAAATGTAGGGAAACATCTTCAAGACCTGGTGATAGGTGGTAGAATCTTAAACTTTACACCAAAAGCACATGCAATGAAAGAAAACATGAATAAATGGGACCTCCTCAAACTTAAACACTTCTGTGATTCAAAGGACTTCATCAAGAAGGTAAAAAGGCAGCCCACTCAATGGGAGAAAATATTTGGAAACCACATATCCGATAAGGGTTTGATTTCCATTCTATATAATAAGATCATACAACTCAACAACAAAAGAGCAAGCAATCCAATTTAAAAATGGGCAAAAGATTTAAACAGACATTTCTCCAAGGAGGAAATTCAAATGGCCAAAAAGCACATGAAAAAAATGTTCCTTATCATTAGGGAAATGCAAATTAAAACAACAATGAGATATCATCCAACAACGCATAGAATGGCCATTATTTTAAAAACAGACACCAATAAGTGCTGGAGAGGATGTGGAGAAAAAGGAACACTCCTTCACTGTTGGTGGGAGTATAAAATGGTGCAGCCTCTGTGGAAGACAGTTTGGCGGTTCCTCAGGAAGCTAAATGTATAACTGCCATATGATTCAGCAATTCCTCTAGTAGGAATATATCCAGAAGAACTGAATACTATGACACGAACAGGCATCTGCACATCGATGTTCAAAACAGCATTATTCACAATTGCCAAAAGATGGAAACAACCCAAGTGTCCATCAACCAATGAATGGATAAACAAAATGTGGTATATACATACAATGGAATACTATGCTGCAGTAAGAAAAAATGAAATTAGGACACATGTGATAACATGGATGTATCTTGAAGACATTATACTAAGGGAAGTAAGCCAGACACAAAAGGACAAATATTGCATGGTCTCATTAATATGAACTAAATACAAAGAATAAACACATGGAGTTAAAACCTAGAGTACAGGTTATTAGTAGATAAGAGGAGGGTTGAGAAGAACTACTGATGCATAATGTATGTAAAAGCTTTAATTAACTTGACTGTAATAGAAGTGTAGAAATGGACAGAGTTGATGGTAACACATTACAGTGGGTAGCAACTGGTTTATAAATGGGATTGTTGCTGAAAAGTGTAGTCAAGTGAAAGAAAGCTAAAGAATAATCTAGGGACTGAATAACACAATGAACCCAGAGGTGGATGAGAATTGTGGCTGAGGGTACAAATGCAAGAGCGTCCTTCTGTGGGCTAGAGCAGATGTACATCACTACTGCAGGGTGGTGGGAATATGGAGAAGCATGGGAAAACTATGGACCATGGTTGGTGGTAGTACTCTGATGATATTATCTCATAATCTGTAACAAATGTTCCACCACGGTGTGGTGTGTTGGTGAAGGGGTGTTGTATGGGACTTCTACATATGTGTATGATTGTTTTACAAGTTCACAAGCTCTGTGATAAAAAAAAAATATGTTTAAAAAATAGGGTGGGTTGGGGCAAAAACACACCAAAGGTAAGATAGGGACTATAGTTATCAGTAATATTTTGATGATGTTTGTAACAAATGTTTCACAACAATGCAAAGTGTTGGTGGAGGAGTGATGTATGAAACCCCTGTATGATGTTATTTAAGTTTATTTTTTAAGTTCACAATCTTTACTATACACTTATTATTTATGCATGTTCATGTATAAATGATATACTTCAATAAAAAATATATTTAAAAAAAAATTTTTAATTGGATGCCCCTGCAGCAAGAAACTAAATACAACTGAGAAAACAGGGATAGGACGGAAAGTTTAAATAAAATAAATAATATTTGAATTCTGAATATTAATTAGTTTTCTATTTTAAATATTTTTTTTTAACTTAATGGATTTGAAGTGTTAGTATTGATAACATATCAGCCTGAGAACCTAAAACTGTCCTGAGGTGCTAGATAAAATATCCTTAAAAAATTTTGGGAACCGGCTGTGGCTCAATTGGTTGGGCTCTGGTTTACCACATGGGAGGCCCCAGGTTTGGATCCCAGGGCCTCTTGGCAAAGGCAAGCCGCCACGCGGTGAGCTGACCCAGCAGTGGGAGATACGCATACACGGAAAAACACAAAAGCAAAGATGAACACAGTGAGCACAAGCAGCAGGGGGGGATATATAAATAAATAAAAATAAATTTAAAAAAAAAAATTTTAAGTACACATCCAAGAAAGCAGAATCCTCAAATTCCAGAAACGAAGGATGTAAAGGCCAGAGCTTGGCAAGCATATAAGCTGATGCTATAGTTCAGGAGACTGGGGAGAGGGCACTTACACAGGGGAGGCATTGGTCTCAGTAGCCTAGGGGAGTTCTACTGCGCACAAGAGACACAGACATAAGTTTGCATGAAGAAGACAGTCAACAATTTAAGCTACTCCCTCCAACTATATCTCCTTCCAAGGGCTATAAACTCAGTGGAAAGGTAGATTAGGGAAAAACTAAAATCCACACAGCACTGAAGTTCATCTCTCCCTACTATTAGAGCCAATAACACAATCAATGAAACTTATCAGAACAAAATAAACCAACAATTGTGGCTCATTTCAGTTCTTATACAAAGAGAAGTACCCTAACCCTCCAAGGAATTAGGAGTACAATTTGGAATCCAGTATTTAATAAATTACCAGCCACCAGAAAAGATCTCCCAAATCAGTAAGTTGAAAAACTTATTCAAAAATAAAGGTCTCTTACACTACAAAATAACTTTGATATGTTGAAGAGAATGATAACAGGTATACTCACATGGCATTTTATCAAGAACACTTTAATACTATTCCATAAATAAATATATGAACAAAAAGTTGTAATGACTATTAAATGAATATAATGTGGCAAATAAAGCAAATATCTCCAACTTAATTACCTTTTTATTTTTTTGAGGTACCGAAGACAGGGATTGAACCTGGGACCGCATACGTGGGAAGCCAGAGTTCAACCACTAAGCTACACCCACTCCCAATTTCCACTTATTTGCATTCAAGAATATTACCTTATAATTTGGGAGGGTGTCCTACTAAGATTTTTGTGCTCACTGGTAGATTTCTGTGACCCTGGAGAGTGACTAGAGAATGCAGGTTGTCTCAGTCCTGAAGGATTCTGTAGTCGAGGAGGTAGTACTGATGGGGCTTTTATTGGCTTGCTTGGATTCTTTGGCCCTCTATAATCCATGTCTGTGACAAGAACCCAAAAATGTCTCATAATTTTACTATTATAAACAATCCCAAGAACCATCCTACCCACCCACCCACCCTCAAAAATAGTAACTTTCCTACCAGAATGGAAAGTTTGACCAGAAGCAGATGTTTTTTTCATCTTCTTCCCTGACACTGTATTCCAGCTTTCTGGGGGAGATGGCTTGAGGTTCTTCGGTGAGTGTCTTCAAAAGGAAAAGACTTGTAACAACTTAAAGTACTCCTCAGTAAGAAGATCTACTTAAACAACTATTCCACAGAAGTATTTTATTTTCAACTTACATAAGCTAAAAATTTCCAGCTTTAGTTCTTATATTAAAAACAAATTAGAATTTGAGTACAAACAGCAGTTCACAATCCAGTCATAATTCTAGTCAGATAACATTAAAAAAGTAAATTTAAAAGTAACAAAAAAATAAATAAAAATATAAAAATGAAAAAGATAACATAAATCAAAATCTTATGTTCTAATTTAAGAAGACATAAAAACTAAAAGGCCATAATCACAAAGCAAAAGGGGTATTAGATAAATCATTATTCTGTTAGAAGTGATAAAGTATGATAATTAAAGTGGGGGGGGGCTTATTTTGTTAAAGATACATAGTAGTCTCTATGGGGGAAATAGTGATAACCGGGATTTGCTTTAAAATATTCCAGCTCTACCCCTGTAAAAAAAAAAAAGAAAAGAGAAAAAAAAAAAAAAGAAAAGAAAAAGTGCTAGAAAGAATAGGTTAGGAAAGATTGCTAAATGTTGATAGATGCTCAAACCATGACATGAGCTTGGGGTTCACTGTACTATCCTCCTTACATTTGTGTATGTTTGAAATTTTCTGTAATAAAGTTTTTTTAAGGTGTGATTTATCACTTTTTTCTCTAAGTATAGGCAGTGGTAACTGAAACAAAAAGCATCCTAAACTAAACTAACTGGATAATAGCAAGTTTATGTATAATCATAAATTTTACTACTCCATCTGATAAACATTAACTGAATACTAACTATATGCAATGCAACACTGAATGAAATTTAAATGATTATGATTCCCATCCTCCATAACTCCCACTGTACAGTTACACAATCTAGTCAATTTTCCAAACTGCCTTTGTGAAGAATGGCACATTTTAAACAGAAGCAATAAAACAAGCATTTTTTATTTAAAATTTGCCAAACTGTAAAGCAGTGTATTTGAACAGAATTTAAAATGTTTTTTGCTAAAGATCTAAACAAGTATATTTTCTACACATAGGCAATATCTTTTCCATTGAATTTGCAAATAAACAGGGCGATTTAGAAAGGCTCATGATTACATTAAGCTAAACGGAAGAGTCAGTAAATGCCTTAGTTGAAGAGTAGTACATACTTCTTTCCAAGTTCGTCAACCAAAACTGGTCCGTTCTCAGAGTAAACCCCTTGAATGTCTGCATTAGAAAATTTTCCATTGTGATCTAACCTAACCTGCAGAACAATTCCAGAAAGAAAGTCAGGCACCTGCTTCCTGTGCATTATTGTTCAGTTTTCTAATTGTTATTTTATTCTCAAAGAAAAAACAAACGTATATGTGTAAAAAGCAAAACTAAGCTAAAAAGGGTATGTAATAAAGCCTATCTCCCTGACCTCCCAAACTTCTATACCTCTCCCTAAAAGAAAGAAAAAAGGTTTTTGCTTATTCTTCCCAAGTTTTTCTAAATAGTGTAAGAAGTAGGAGCACAATTTATTAAGCTCCAAACAAGAGAGGCAGTATGGCTTGATTCTGAGTGCAGCACTATGGCACCACTGAGTGGGATTCCAGGCCTGGCTTTTCCACTTACCAGCAATATGACCTTGGATAAGTTACTTAACAGCTCAAACTTAGGTTTCCTCATATGCAAAATGGGGCTAATAATAGTACCCACATCATAGGACTCAGGAAGATGGAATGAGAACACATATGCTACCAGGACACCAACTTGCACCTGACAACCACCACTCTACAAATGAGAACACCTATAATTATAACATATAATATAAAATATAATTATAATTACTATTATCTTCCATTTTTCCAGAGGAAAAACAATAGTAAAAATACCTAACTGTAATCTTTTTTCTCCCTAAAAATAGATCCATCATCTGTTCTTTAACATACAATTAGAATTATCCAACTGCAAATTATGACAGAATGGTAAACCTTTAGGTTTCTTCCAAATATCAAATTGTATATACTGACTAATTTAGCTGCTAATCACTGCATTAGGAACACAATGTTTTAAGCAACCACCTACTTTTATTAGTGGATGAAAGTCCTCAAGCTGAGGTTTTAGTCTTCATCAATCACAATAGGACACTTTGCCTTCCTCCCCTCAAGAGTTTAACAATAAAAAGGATTTTTCTGAAACTGTTATCAAAAGTTTAAACTACATCTTGTATGTTTATTGAGTAAAAAAAAAAAAGTCACCTCTGCATCATCAGTTTCCATAACTAAAATTTCAATTAAGTTTTATTCAAGTGAAATGGTCAAGTAGTAGAAATAAACAATACTCTAAAAAAGGAAAAAACTAAAACAGGTATCTGCTTTACTATCTACATTATCAACAGCACCCACTTTACCAAAAGCAACTTCAACCCTCAAAGGAAATATGCTTGATTAGAATAACAATTTTAATGATGCAGATGCGACCAAAAATATTATCATCTCTGGTGGGTGGGGGGGTAGGCAGGGTGGGAGTAGTTTAAGCCCTCAATTTACTCTTTGGTTCTCTTCCAAGTTTCCCATTTCACTATAGTAAAAGTAACTCTGTTCTGATTAGAGCACATTTCTGACAATCCTGTAAGAAAGTAGCACCCAAATGAATCATATCCTTTTCTACCTCTTTTAAATACCCCAGAATCAGAATACTATTAAATGTTCTTAAGATAAAGCCTATCACTGATGTCCTAGATAATAATCAAACACATTTTACAAACCAATTTATCAAAGGAAATGAGTGTTTCCTCCATAATTCAAGAAATGTTTGTCAATGATTATTTTTAAAGTAGTTTCAAAAAGACACTTTTTGATAGAAATCACTTTTGATGAAAACTGTTTTCCATTTAACAACATTTTTGTTTTGGGAAATAGCAGCATTTTTCCATAAAACAAAGATCAGAAAGGGGACCTTGGAAATTATCTAATCCAGGTTTTCTCCAACCCTGGCACCAATGACATTCTCCAGGTAATTCTTTGTGCTGAGGGACTGCCCTGTCCTTTACAGGATGTTTAACAACATCCTATGGCTGCAGCCCACCCCTTCCCCAATCATGACAACCAAAAATGTTTCCAGACATTGCCAAAGGTCCCCCAAGGGTGGCAAAATCTCCCCAATTGATAACCACTGATCTAACCTTTTCCTTTAACAAATAGCTACTTAGGTCCAAAACAGTAGCTTAAAGTAAATGGCAAAACTCCTCTTACGGCTCACACTCCTTCTTCAATCCAACAGGGGGAAAAAAAAAAAAAACATGTATGAGAATTTTCCAGGACAACTCCTTCCATAAATAAAACAAAACGACCCATAAAATCAAGCCTGAATCAATTTCTGTAAATTATTTGCCAAACTATAATGAAAATACCTAAATACCTAAAGTGTTATAGTTACTTTTTAGAAATAAGTAAAGTATCAAAGGTTGAATTGTTTTTAAAGATCATGTGAAAGGATGCAATGGTTTTAGTTACATGTGTGTCAAAAATCTAAATATAAATTATTAAAATGATAATGCACAACAAACGTATTCCGAAATCCTAAAATATCATTCAAATGACTGTTTTCTTGTTTCCTATTAGAACAAACAAGATTTCAAGTAAAATCTTTTCTTCCTTTGTACACATCACTTACTTGGCATTTATCTCCAACTTCGTACTGTAAACCAGCAGCGATGGAATAATCACGTTTTTGTTGAGCTGTAAATAATATCAGTATAAGAATCAACTGTACTTAATTATTTTCAAGTGCCACAAAAGCAAATTTAGGGAAAATGCACAGATTTCAACTCACCTTGTTGAGACTGCAGCCAAATTTCATATTCCACATTTCTATAGACTGCTGGATTGAGCGACTTGAGAACCTTTCTAGACAAAGGAAGGCCAGTAGAGTTCCCATTGTTCTTCTGATGCTAAACAAACAAATGAACAAAGCCAGGAAGTACAATCAACACAGAAATGTTCTTAGAGCATTTTCATTTGAGATACATGTAAGAATAAAGTCAAGTGAAGAAAAATAAACTTCAAAAATTACAAAGTCACCAATAAATTTTCTTGACAACAGAAAAGGTAGGAGAGAAAAATATTTCAGACTATATATTCATACACTTTTATATATTGAAGGGACTTGTTAAAACCATTTAAATAAAATACCTGATTGCCTGAGAGAGGTTTAAATCCATTCACATCATTAACAGTGGTACTTTTACTCCTAGAAAAAGAAAATGTAATTAATTCATTAATAATATAATGAATACAAAAAGTATATTTTTATGTAATTAACTTTTAAGCTCACGTAAAAATCCCTAAGGTCAGAGCTGCCCTCCAAAATGAGCTGATACAAGTACAAGTTTTAGGATAAGTGTGTGTGTGTGTGCACATAAATATATATACTAAAGAAAGTAATTAAAAATAAATAAATAGAAAGGAGCAGATGTAGCTCAGTGGTTGAACACCTGCTTTGCATGTACAAGGTCCCAGGTTCAATCCTCAGTACCTCTTTAAAAAAAGAAAAAGTAATTAAATGATTGAATGTATATTCTTATAATGTGCATGTGTGTGGACTTATACGTATATAAAATATTAAGTTAAAGTCTTTATCAGCAATTTCTACTGGCTTAACCATCAAGAAAATAAAAAGGGATATACATATCCTTCAATGCACCTGGAACATTGAACAAAGTAGACCATATAGCCTCGGTCATAAAATAAAACTTGGCAAATATAAACAAATTGAAAGCATATAAAGTTTATTCCCTGAATATAATGGAATCACATCAGATATCAACAGAAAAATATTTGGAAAATCTCCCCAAATTTGGCAAATAAAAAACACACTTCTAAATAACCAATGGGTTAAAGAAGAAATCAATAAGCAGTTAGAAATTATATGGAACTGAAGGAAAATCTAAAAACTTAATACTTCAAAATGAGTGTAATACACATTAAGCAGTACTTTGAGGTTAACTTATAGTATTAAATGCCTATATTAGATAGGAAGAAAGGTATCAAATCAACTTTCACCCTAAGAAACTAGGGGAAATTTTTTTTTTTCAATAAGATAAAAGGGAAATAAACTGGCATGTTAGGTGGGCAGAAATTTCAATGTAAAATTTTCTTTCAATATTAAAGTGAGGCCCCATTAAATAAAATATTCCACTCCAGCAAAATCACCTATCTATAGAGGATTCAACAACCAAACCCTTTATTAATAAAAACACTCCCTAATCAAATACAACCAAGGAACTGATATCAGACCTTTGAAGCCATCATAGCATACAGACCTACACAGTGTACACTCATTCATTCAACAAATATTTGAGTGCCTACTCTGTATACCAGGCTGTATAAGTAGGTGCCAGGGTCTAAGAATGAACAAAACATTAAAACTTTACCCACATGAAATGTATAATCTGGTGAGAGTAAGTACAAACTAAATAAGTAATCAGGGTGTTAAACGCTAGTTAAAAAGTAAAAGAAAGTGATACTGTTGAGATGTAGACTGAAATAATAAAGAGGGGGATGAGATAAGACCTTGCCAAGATGACTTTTTGAACAGGGTAAGACAGCACAGGGAAATCCAAGTAAAAAGACAATAGGTAGGAGAGAATCTGATAAAGAGGCTGGCAAGGATGGAACAGAGTGACAACGGGTCAAGTGAGAGATGAGGTTAAAGTCTGACTTGCACCTAACGTGTTCTTCTGTACTATAAATCATTCTTAATAAATCAATTTCTCTTCTTCAGCACAATGGCCAAGTCTAAGTGCAGTAATACTTAAGAGACTCCAACCGTCTAGACTCTGTACTAGAAAATCACCCATAATTTCTAATACTCCAGACTGACCAATATGAAGGCTTTAAGAATCCAGGCACAAGGGTCCACTGACATCTTCAGCCTTCCCTCCTTATCACCACACTACTGCCTATCTATCTTGCTATGGTTATACAGCCTTCTTTTACCATAACAGACTTTTGCTTCCTAAGCCAGACATAACATGAGTAAAAAAGAAATACTACTACTACAGTACAGTACAAAAAGAACTGAGCATGATAATGAGTACACCTTCGTCTACACCTCTACGACCTTCCCTGTTAAACTTCTCCAGCTTACTATCCTACAGTCCACACTTGACCTGCAGCAGACTTGACAGCAGCAGCAACTAAAGAACATGTGCTAGAAGTTCCCCCATCCAAACACAGGCAATAAGTTTCAACAAGCTGGTCATTCTCTCTTCCAACTTCTCCGATGGTCAATGACACTTGATAATCAGTTGCCTAAAGAGCAACCATGGAGCATTATTTCTAGCTGTGCAAAGTCAGTCTATTCAAGGACTGAATAGCACACTCAGATTCTATCCTAACTGACTCAAGTTAGGAAGAAATGAAGTCAATCAATCAGGATCAGAAAATTTTAATTCAACAAGTGCTTAGGAATTAAAGATCAAAGGAGATACATTTTTAAAGTATTTATTCAAAAAAGAATTAGATATCCTAAGGCTTAAATTCCATTTCTAGCTCTAGTTTCAGTGTATAACCCCAAGTAGGGTATTTTCACATTCTCATATAGGAGAAATAATACTTATATTTTTAGTTTCGCTGAAAAAGTAAGAGTGTTACAAACACAGAGTAAATTCTTAATAATGATGATGATAACTAACAAATGCCAAATGTTAGGCCATGCACTTTACATGTTATCTCATTTAATTCTCAAGAATTCTCCCCTTTGAGGAAACACTATATTCTCCATTACAACTACAGAAGTGAGGCTTCTTAATGAATTTAAGTAACTTGCCCCAAGTCTAGTTAGTTAGCAAAATCCAGGCCTGAAACCACAAATGGATGTCAGAGCCTAAGGTACTAACCACTACCCTATACTTCTTGTGTAGAAAAGAAAAATAAACCTCCAAGACTAAGTTAAAATGTGTTTATTCACAACCTAAGTAGAGGCATTATCCAGAGTTGTTTACACATATATACCCCAACTTGGGATTATCCAAAAAAGAAAACAATAAAAGAAAGCCAAGAAAATCAAAATGACCATTTTATCATTACTGGATCTGTAAACAATTGACTGGTTAGCTTTAAATTTTAACAATATATACACATACACGTAAGACCAAATCTATTCCCCAGATGTGTCTTGATTACAGAGAAATACATCCTCATCAACCAAAAACATCAGCTTTCAAAAGGAAGAGGAATAGTCTCATAATAGAATTATGTGAAATTAGTAGCAGAAATAATGAAACTTCTGCTGATCACTACATTTTATAAATGCCATAATACAGAAATGGCATACTGCAGAAAAATAAAAGTATCTTAGGACTAAAATCTTTTTTTTTTTTCTTAAATTAGAGAAGTTATGGGTTTAACAGAACAACCATACATAAAATACAAGGATCCCATATACCACCTATTATTAACACCTTGCATTGGTGTGGTACATTTCTTACAACTGGTGAAAGCACATTTTTATAACTGCACAATTAACTACAGTCCATAGTTATATTTAAATTCATTCTTACTTGCAACTGTCATCCTCTGAATCTGATATTTCACTGTTGAGATTTTCATCATCTACTTCAGAGGTGTCTAGTCCCATCAAGATTTTACTAACATCAGTTTTAAATACCTTCTCATACAGCAATTCATAAAGGAGAGCTGCAATTAATAAGAGAGATTTTATGCAGCATTAACTACAGTTATTTTTTTAAATAGGAACAGAGTATAAAAATGAGTTTGTCTATTGCCAGGTTTCTAAACTCCTAACCAGACACCTGCAACATTTTATGGGCAATAACAAAATTTATATCAGAAAACTGCCTAAAGAACAATTAGAATTTCTGTTTGAGCAAAACTAATTAGGTCAAAATCATTACCTAAGGTATTGCCTTTTAAAATTAACAGAAAAAGATAACTGTGAAGCACGTATGATGATGGTAAAAGCTAAACATGAATACTGATCAATTACTCCATCCCATGCACTGTGCCAAGTAATCATTTACACCTTCATATTTAATCCCAGCACAGTGAAGTATTGTTTTTCCCCCTTTTATTAATATAGTGGTCTTGTTTCTTATAACAGTTTTGCATTTAAAGCTTATTTTTCTGATATTAATACAGATACCTAGCCCTTTTTTGGTCAGTGTTTGCATGGAATATCTTTTTCCAACCTTTCATTTTCAGGCCATTTGTGTCCTGGGGTCTAAGATGAGTCTCTTATAGACAGTTTACTGATGGCTCATATTTTTCCTTTGGCTTTCATATGTCATATCTTACTTTTGTCTGTCCTTTTTAACCCCTAGTTACCCTTTCTGATACTCTTCATTTCTACACTCTCCTCCAAGTCTCTCTCCTGTCTTATCCTTTCAGGCTGCAGAACTCCCTTTATTTCTTGTAGGGCCAGCCTCTTGTTAACAAACTCTCTTAGTTTCTATTTATCTGTGAATATTTTAAACTCTCCCTCATTTTTGAAGGGCAGTTTTTCCGGATAAAGAATTCGTGGCTGACAGATTTTCACTTTCAGTATCTTTAATATATCATACTACTGCCTTCTCGCCTCCATGGTTTTTGACAAGAAATCGGCACTTAGTCTTATTAGGCGTCCCTTTTACGCAATGAATCACATTTCTCTTGCTACTTTCAGAATTCACTATCTTTGGCATTTGACAATCTGATTAGTATGTTTTGGAGTAGGTCTATTATGATTTTTTCTGTTTGGAGTATGTTGCACTTCTTGGACATGGATACTTGTCTTTCGTTAAGTGCTGGGAAAGCCATTATTTCCTCAAATATTCTTTTTGCCCCTTTTCCCTTCTCTTCTCCTTCTGGAACACCCACGAGGCATGTGTTTGTGTCCCTGAGACCCTGCTCAATTTTTTCCATTTTTTTCTCTATTTGTTCTTCTGTCTATTTAATTTCAGATGTTCTGTTTTCCAGGTTCCTGATCCCTTCTTCTGCCTGTTGAAATCTGCTGATGTATGTTTCTTATGTATTTTTAATCTCACCTACTGTACCACTCATTCCCTTAAGTTATTTTTCTTTGTATGCTTCCAAATTCTTCTTTAGCTCACCCAGTGTCTTAATTTCCTTTATCTTTTCTGTCATATTTTCCTTCATCTCCCTGAATTGATTTAGGAGATTTGTGTGAGCATCTTTGATTAGTTGCTCCAAATTCTGTATCTCCTATGACTTTAATTTGTTCCCTTGACTTGGCCATACCTTCCTTCTTAGTCTGATTTGTAATTTTTTGCTAATGTCTAGGCATCTGATTGTCTTGGTGAGTTTACTCTGATGACCTGAAGTATTTTTATTCTGGTTGCACAGATGAGGAAACTGAGACTCAGGAATGTTATTATACAACCTGCCCAAACTTAAGAGAGGGCCCTGGATGGAAAACATTAAGAAACATTCAGGAGCCAGCTGTAGCCAAGTGGATAGGGCGCCGGTACACCACATGGGAGGCCCCAGGTTCGGTTCCCGGGGGCCTCTCCAAGCGGGGCAGACCGCCTTGAGGGGGCAAGCCACCGTGGGCGGGGGCAGAGCCACCATGGACAGGGCAAAAAGCCGCCACGGGCAAGGCAAGTCGCCCACGAGCAGAACGGAGCCACCCGCGAGCAGAGCAGAGTCGCCCACCAACGGGGCAAGCCGCCCACAAGTGGGCAAGGCCGCCGCTCACCAGTGAGCTGATACGGCGCATCACCATGACGGGGGGAGACAAAGCAGACACAGAAGAACGCAAAAAAAAAAAAAAATGAACACAGCAAGAACAAGCAGAAGGGGGGGGTATGTAAAAATAAATAAATAAATGAATGA
>PVKH010002910.1:0-26022 GCA_004027955.1 Chaetophractus vellerosus | reverse complement strand
CTTTCTAAACTTCAGGAATAGTTTTTATATTATTAATTTTGGAAACAAATTCTAAGATACATGTAGAGAAGTCTCATATATGTCCTATTCTACCCCTTTCTTCTTCCATTTGAACAAAGATCACTTTCCAAAATAATTTCTGAAGCTAATTTTCTTTTTTCTTGACAGAGTTTCTCTTTACATTTTTACTTCCTCAATAATTTTCATATGTTCCATTATTCAAAGAAGACAGTATATGGCATTTTCCACTTCTTAAACACAATCCAGATACCTTCCCATAAGCTTTATATGCTGCATGAGTTGAGATCACCTCAACGTAGATGATGAGATCAATGAGGTGTGAGGTAAGTTGAATTATGTACCCAAATATAGATATGTTCTTAATCTTAATATATATCTATGTGAGTGTGAACTCAAAACAGTGATCCAATAAATTCCTATTGTTTAAGCCCAAACCATTTGTGGCATTTGTGAGAGTAGTAGGGTGTCAAGGAGTCCTAGGATCTGTTAGTTGGAAGTTGTAGTACAGAGTGGGAATTAACAGATAACTGTCCTGAACTTCCCGGGTCCACTGTATTCCCCATTAAACAGCCTGTGAGTCAGTGGGTGGAAGGACCACTGTGACATCCTGCATAGAAAATTAGGCTATTAATTTCAGTCCACCCTTACCCTGATGCAAACTTAAGATTGAAGTTCCATAGTTGGGAAAAGCAAAATTATAAAACAGATCATTGTTTTCCCAGCCTAAGGACTGTGAGAAGAGAGAGAGAGAAGGTTTCCCTTTATGGGAAGAGAGACTATTTGTATACTTTTTGGAATCCTCACAGATTCATTCAAGCTCTATTTCCCAACCTCACCCTAAGGGTGATGAGCCAGCCAGATTGTGGTAAGTGGTTACCAAAAGTAAAATAATAATACCAGTGTGAGCATCCCTTCCTAATCTTCTTTCCTGTTTCCACCTCCAACCAGCCCTTAAGCTCTAACTTAGCTCCTTCTTACAGCAGATGAGTCCATTGACCAGATTTCATTTGCTGATTCCAGGATGGAATTGGGTCCTACTTCTGAAGCTTCCTGCCTGAGCCTGCAAGAGGTTGTCATCCCTTTGGGCCTCCTTTTACTCACCTCTTGGCTCTTATCTAGACTAGTGCCTGGATTCATTTTCCCCACATCTACCTCACCAATGACAGGATAACTTAGCCGGGTCGTTTATCTTCTACTTCTGTCCTTGTCAATTTTCTGGCTTTTATCCAAGCTTATTATCTTCCAAAGTGTCTTTTTTTTTTTTTTTTTGTAAGAACTATGTGTCTGCCTATTATAATGCCTGGGATATTTGTAAGCTCTAATTTTCACTTGCCTGTATAGTTTGACCCAATAACTTATTCAATATGCACTGAGCACAATTACTTACTTGATTTTCTTCCCTGCCAATTTCTGGCTTTACAAAAGTGTCTTCGTTTAGGCCTGGTCCATTATTATAAGGCCCTTCAACCTCCCCCCACCCCCCATCTTCCACCTGGCTTTCTTTTACACTGCCCTGGGTTAGCACTGATCATGTCATTTCCCAGGAAGTCTGGTTCACTCACTTCACTCTCTTCTAGGGCCTATTCACGCAATGCTGTCTCCCAACTCTGTTTACTCTGACACCAAAACTGGGAAGACATATACTGAAATTACTTCTTATTCCACCTCAAGAAGTCAAGTTCTAGAATATCATCATCTATAGAACCAAAATACACTCCCCTTTTTTTTTCTCCAGTAAAGAAGAAGACAAAGATGGAATTGAAGAATAAATAAATATATAAAGTGAAATTGCAATCAGGTCCCCAGTTCTGATTGGCTGATGTAAAAAACAAATAGGTAGAGATACTGTCGTTGAATTAATAGGTCACTCACTTGTTTACATGGAGAATAAGACTGCTAACAACAACATGGAAGTTAAGGTTCTAATTTGCATAGAAATAAGCATTGTTTCCTGTGGTCCTGTTCTAACAGAAGTAGGAAGATCAAATATTTTTTCTTGTCCACGAAACATATTTTTCCGCATCATAAAACTTAAGTAATAATCATTACAGAATAAACTTTCCCAGTAACTGATTTGGTTTCACATAACAGTAAAATACCCAGTAAAGGAAAGAATGTATTTTCTCATCAGTTTGTGATCAACTTTTGAACTGAAGTGAATTTATAAAATAAGATTTGCCAACTGTAAAGAAAAAAGAAAATGCTAAATCAGTTAATAGTTTGTGTGATCGGATCAGATACCCCAGCTGTTTCAGTCCATTAAATGTACTTCATTATATATAGCTATAAGACATCGTATAACTTAACTTTTAAAACCATATAACTGTAGATAAAGTTGATTCCCCTCCACTTAGTCTCACCTAATTCTCCCAGCCTTCCTTTTCACTATGTACTTACTGCAGGATTAAATAAGAAATCTCTGAACGCTGTATTAGCATACAGAATTGTGTGATGTTAACTCATTTCTCTTTTCCTGTGGCCTGTTCTGATACTGGGACCTAGTCAAAGTAGTGAAATAGCTAACATTCCTTGACAATTTACTTTGTGCCACAGCACTGGACTTTATTTGAATCACTGTCAAGTCAAACAGCAAACACAAAAGGTTTGGTTGCTAGCGGCATCAATTGAGATTTACCCATAGTTACCCAATTACCATTTTCCACTCAATATTGAATTGGAGGCCATTTCAAACGACACAATTGATACCAGATTAATTGAATTTTATTTTCCAATATGTTGTTTTAAGAATACCAGACAGTTTGTTACTCCAAGGTGGTGTTTGTTTGCTTTAAAGATATAGCCTAACTTTTTAGTACAACTGTGAGACTTGGAAACCTCATTCTGACCACTGAGCTCATTTTGCAATAGCTGGCAGTCATGTAGTTCTGAATTGATATTCAAAATTTTTTTTTTCTGATTTGGGCCAAGAGTCATTAAAAGAAGAAATATGTTTACTCATTTTCCTTTTCACCAGAAGAACTTGAAGAATTCCTCATATGGTGACCTAAGAGGAAATTAAAGAAGTCCAAATCACATTTTTGTTTTCAATTTTTAAATATTTGTGCTCACGTATGTTACTCTTCAGATTCATTTTCTTTTTCTGATATTGACATGAACTCCAAGGAGTGAAATATCCTACACCTCACAAGTACACACTATTATACCACAACCAATCATGCTTTCCCTTCCTCCCTACTTTCCCTGTACTGTATTCTCTACCTGGCATACATTCCTTATACATTTTTCCAAGTCTTACTTATCCTTGACATAACAATTTAACTGTAACATTTTTTCAGAAGGATTCTTTTATCTCTTAAGATGAACTCTCGTATTTCCTTGGCTTCCTGACTCTCTCTGGATAACGTCTCTAAGTAGATTCCCTGCTTTTCTCTCTAAGATAATCTTGTTTACTAACTCCCTAATGTCCTTAGGATATATTTGTTTGTTTACTCTTTATAGTACACTGAAGAAAGGCTGCAAACTCCAAGGAGATAAGTGCCACTTTTGTCTTACTCATTCTGCTGTGGGATCCAGTGCCTGACACAAAGAAGACATATTTTAAATACTTGATTGATTAAATTAATGGATAAATAAAGTGCTGAATGAATGATGAGTTGATTAATTTCTAAATAAGTACGGTAGCGATTTCTGCATTCCTTTAAAATCACTCAGTTTATCTCACACACAAGAAACATGGAAGGCAGAAACCATAACTAGCTAATTATTTTACCATAAATTCCAAAGGTAACTCATGCACACATACTGTAATCATGTCAGAATAGCTTTTCACTATTCCTCGAATCATTTTCTTAACTTCTTTGTTCTCTTTTTTCTTTCACATTTCACTTATTTCCATGCTTCATGGTTAGGAGTCAGTCCCATCCCCTCCATAAAATCAATGTTCAAATGCCCAGGCTACAGTGACCTCTCCCTCTACTCAATTCCTATTTGCCCTAGGTATGACACTCAGTGATATTCTGACTTTCAACATTTTGGGGAAGCTGTTGTCTCACATTGTCAACATTTAAATGTGTACATATATTATTATCTTAATTAGATTGTACATTTTGGGAGGAAAGATAAGCAGGAGCCTACCCCTTGTATTCATAACAATATCTAGAATAACACTTTGTTGAGTGACTGAATAAATGATTAAATAATGCATTGAGTCACACATTCATCTTCTAGCTTCTAGTAAAATAATTCCATTATTTGACCATGTCATATTTTCTGGGAGAACATTATGTTACTTTGGAAGTCAAACCTTTTAATAAATTACCTCTTTGGTATTCTTAGTGACTTGTAAGAATGAACTTGATTACCTAGATGGCCAAGCTAGCTTCTAGGATGTGACTTATACACTGGAAGAAAATAATTCATTGTGTACTGGTCTTTTCACTTTGGTATTTAATATGGAGCAAACAGGGGAAAAAGTCTGGTGTTTGCAGTCAAGTTGGTGTTCAGAGTTCTGGGCATGCTTTAAAGTCCTCTGGGTTGTATCCAAGCAGCACAACCTCATAGCTAGGTCATGGAATCAGGACACCAGAATTCTATTTCTACGTCCAACATTTTAGCACAATCAAATGGAATGTAACATTGAAATAGGAAATATTTCAGCTAAATCAGAGTTCAGGTTGAAAATTTATTATATGCAATCTGTTCAGAATTGAGGAATTTGCTATTGTCTAGACCATGCTTCAGTGAGCACCAAATCCCTAAATGTCGAGGCTGTTCTATTGTTACATAACTTAAATAAATTTTTCCTCCCACAGTCATTGAAGAAAAATGCTAGAATAATGGATCTGTTACAAACTTGGAACTCATATCAAATAGAATGTATGTATAATCTTATGTTGTGACAAATGGCCAATTCAAACCATGTTTGATATTAAAAATCTAAGACCAATTTATTATGTATAAGCAACCATCAAGCTAGTAAAGCCTCTATCATACTGCATTTGTTAACTATTTGCCAAATCCAGTTTGTTCTATTAGACAAACAATATCATAAAAAAGTTGATGATTTAGTCTGGAGAAGTCATAGTTAATTCATTGAATAAATCTAATTTTTACATGTAGATAGCAAGTGTTAGCTAAAATAAGTAATTTATAATGGTAATTGCAAATTTAGTTATGTCAATAAAATTGTGCAAAGAAAATGCTAAATATTATCTTTACTTCTTTAGTTGGCAGATAATCATTGAGATTATCTGCAACCAAAAGTAACCAAAAAAAGGTTGCTTCTACATCTCATTAAAAACATTTTGCTCCTAATAGATTAGAAAACATAATTTCCACATAGTTAGATAATATATTCAGATCATTTGCAATAATAAAAACTAAGACAAGTCACAGACTTCACAAGACCCACAAAGAGCCAATTGGCAACAACATCATATCATAGAGAGGTAGACACTTGGCATTCTCCTTGTCCAACTAGGGAAGTTAGAAAGTTATAACCAACAATAATTTGGCCAAGTAATTAAGCTCAAATTGCATAACCTGTGAAAGAAATAAAAAGCTTTGTGACATTAGTTAATTTCTTTAAACTATATTAAGAAACTCTACTAGACAGAAGGTTGGATGAGATGAATTTAAAGCTCTTTTTTAAATTTAAATTTTATGAGTCTATGAATACCTAGTAAAGTTGAGCTTAGTATAGATTAGGCAGAGAGAAAACAAATAATATTTCCTCCATAGTGATGACTATATTCACTTGATATAGAACATCAAAAATAGGTAATTTTTAAATTTTATTTTGTACATTTAATAATTGAAAATATAAACAATTAAAAACTAAAAAGTAAACACAGATGAATAAATATATACACAAAAATAGGTAATTTATCTTCTTTGAGCTGTCTTTTCAGAACTAGAATAGTTAGTTCAGAGTTTCCTTCCAAACAGCTATTTCTCAATGTCTTTTATAAAATAATGAAGAGGAATAACTAACTGTCTAATAAGTAATAATACCCTAATGTACACTGTGCATCAGGATAATTGATTTTGACATCTTAAATAAATCTCTAAATATATCTATTTTACAGAGTTTGGAAAATAAGTTCCCATTCACAAAAAAAATATTACTGTTCCCTCTTAAGAGGAAAAAAATGTTATGGTTGAAGACTCTGGTCAATTTTCAAATTATTATAGAAAAAATAAACCCTAGGTAAATTCACTAATGAGATTAGATTCTGTAATGACAGTATTATAAGGATAATATAATATTTAACTTTATAAGAGTTTTGGCCATGTGTCACTGGTGAAAAATATATTGATATTTATTAGAACATATTAAAGTATTAATTTTCAAGTTTGAACCTCATTGAGTACAGTCTTTTCTTTTCTTTTTCTTTTCTTTTTTTTCTAAACAAAATCTCAGAAAAAGCATGAGACTTGGAAAGAGAAGTCCTGGCTTCATTTGAACAAACTCTATGATCCTGGGTAAAACACTAATTTCTCTGAAGATAGTGTTTTTTATATTATAGGATTGCTAAAATACTTATAGTATACACTAATGTGATGATAAGGACTTTGTAATTTATAAAGACAAATAAAATTGTTAATTAGATCTTGAGGCAGAGACAGCTGGCTCTTCACCAAAATCTCCTCTCCACTTCCATTGTATAAGGATGTAGCAAGCAAGTTGGCTGCTCAGTGGAGCCAGGAGCTCCATTTTCACACTTACTTTGCAGTTAGATATGGCTTGTAATTAGTTCTTGCCAGTGAGAAGAGATGCGTGCCACTTTCTGACCAAGGCTATTAAGAAGTGTCATGGAGCCTCCATGCTCTCTTTATCTGTCCACACGGTAGATGAAAATTATGAAGGTCCTAGGTGATGACAGAACCATAATATGGGAGGAGATTGGGTCTCCAGATTACAGTATAGAAAAGATCTGCACACCAATCAGGAATATCCATCTCAGACTGTTACTATGGGGTGATAAATAATTTTCTCTCATGCTGAGTCATTATATATTTTGCATCTATATTTTTATCACAGCTTAGAATACCATTATTAATGTAAAACTTGATACCCTGAAGTGAATTGCTTCTTTAAAAGAAAACTAAAATATATGACATAGGCTTAGGATTTGAGCAATAGGAAATAGATGATGCAGTCTGGGAAGTTGGGGATCTAGGTTATTCAGTGACAAAATATTTAATTAAATTTTTCCCTGAGCTAAGTTGTAGTTCTAAGAAAATTGTTGGAAGGAGCCTGTTTGTTAGCGTGTGCTGGCTTTTATAGAATGCTTTTAGCAAAGTGTTTCAAGATTATCCCATATATGACTGACCAAGAAGTAGAAGTTAACAATCTTGCAGGACTAGAAATGTCAGGAGCTCTTGGAGTCCAAACAGCATTTGCTCTCCAGATATCAAATCTTTTCAGTAAGAAGTAACTCAGACTTGCAGCAAAAGTGAGATTAAAGGCATACCTTTCATACTCAGGCTTATTATTTTTGATGGTTTTATGATAGCAACCACTAAGTACAGAGAAACAGGAATGAGGATAAGATAGCAAAATTTTAAGGTATACTGAAATATATGTAGGAAAGAATTTGAGATATGAACTGAACTGAAGAGAAGTAAACATTTTTGGAAGTCTACTAAGATTTTGTGAGATCTGTTTTGCCAAAGAAACCATGAATCTGGGCTTTAAAAATCTGTTACTATTGAGCAAGCCTTCACACTTGAGTCCCCAAGCTTGAAAGACAAGAAATCGGCTATGAGAAAAGGCCATTTCCTTAAGGGAGAAGACTACCATGCCTACTTCAAATGATGCCACTGAGGAAAATAGATGAGGAAAGAAACTCTACAGGAGAAACCAGGGGCAATGGGAAACAATGGCAGGAAAGCCCCACTTGGAAAGTAAATATAGGCCTAATCCATTATTTACTACAGGAGATATTTATGATGCCTGCTCAGTAAAATATATACCCAATGAGTAATGTCATAACTATCAAAAATTTTTTTTGTGCTGGCTTCAGTATCCATCTTACTTCGGCTAAGCCACTTGCCTCAATAATGACACTTGGCATAGTTAATAAGCACCTTTCCAGCCCTAGATCAGAACTCCCCCAGAGCCCAAAACCACACCTGAGGCCACTGCCCAGACATCTTAGCAAAACTTACAGCTGGTCCTAACCTTGATAAGGTAAATATCCCAACCTTGGTAAGACCTGGAGTCCCTTCACCTTTTCATTTGCATTTGCTTTGAATTAACTAATTCTTGACTCCCACGAGAAATCTACTTAACCTCCACCACTCAACCACAATGCTTGGATGCTCCCCACTGGTAAGTGAGCCACTACAGCTGATCATGACTCCCACTGACCCTCATGGCACTGCTCTCTGTTTGGGACCTGAATAACTAACTATTTTTTTCTCACAGTATGTCCCATTATGTTGCACCTGACCTCTACTCAGACACAAATTTAAAACCCAAATTAACTAATTTGAAATAAGCAGTGATAGCTATTGGACTTTTGAAGCAATATTGTACCCTTGTACCATCATTGCATATTAGAAAAGCAGGGGCAAAAGCCTTGTCTTTTCAATTAACAGTTCACTAAAGGTTTGAAGCCACATTTTGGTGATAGAAAGCATTCTATATCATCCAGAGAATTTTGAGCTGGATACAGTAACTTGATCAGATGTTTCCTTAGGAAGGAGGTAGCTGTGCTCTTTGAGTAGGGAGAATGGTGTACATTTCCAATCCAAAAACTAAGATCAAATTTGTTGTCAAAGAAGTGGATTGTGAGAGTAGCTCAATCTCTACTTCCTCACTATGCCTTATAGCTGAGGAAGCAGCTGCTCATTTAAGAAGTATATTTACTTGCCCTGTTTATATCCAGGTATGCTCATGTGATTTGGTGTCACCAAAGTAATATGAATGAACACGATGAGAGCCACTTCTAGGCAAGGACTTGTAATCAGATGATTTGCCTCCTGAACACTCTGTTTTCCCTTATACTACCTGGATACGAACATGATGAATGGTAGGGCCACAAACCAGAAGGAACCTGGGGCCCTGAGTCACCCTGTGGAAGAGAGCTACCTTGAGTTATTGATTATTGTGTGAACTAAAAATATATTTCTCAATTGAAGCAATCTCTATTGACATTTATCTATGATCAATGAAGCTCAAAGGGTTTTTTAACTACTAACTATCACTGAGTCAGTCAGAGCTCAGGACAGGAAAAAGAGGAGCCACTTTAGGTATTTTAAACAGAAGGAGATTTAATACAGAAAATTAGACCCATTAAAAATTGTGGAAACATCTGAAAGGGCAGAAGGTCATGTCATTTTTCAGGTATCTGTTTTTGCTCTTCCACAACATTGCTGACAAAAGAATAGAACTTGGAGTCAGAACACTGAAAATAATTGTCAGATATTATTACCATAGGAAAGTAGGTTCTTATCATCTCAGCTTTACAAATTGCGCTTGAAAGAATCTTATATCCAGAACATGACTGCAAGAGAGTCAGGGCAATGTATTTTGTAACATTCCAATATTTCTAAACAAAAGTTTGGAGAAATGTATGGTTTGAGAGCCAATTCATAGTCAGCTAGTCAGTACAAGGACAAAGTGTAGGTCTTTTGATTCCTAACCATTTCCTCTCCTACAACTGTACTGTGGCTCTTCTTACTTGATTTTTAAGGTACAAGTATATCAATCACAGCATTATTTATATTTTCTCCATAACTTACCTGGTATCTGATTGCTTTTTATCAAATACCAAATATAATAATCATAAATGAAAGCTTAAAATAACTTGTAATCACTCACAAAATAGCACATAGCTGAAATTCAGGTATTTCACCCTAATTACAATTGTCTGTCTTGCCTTTTTCATTCATTTATACCAGATAGGTTAAGATTATTTTGTTTACAAACTTTTATGTAATATAAATATGGGAAATTTTTTATTGAGGGAGGCACAATTTTGCCTTTTCTTCTACATAACCATGTCCTATATTGTCTAATAATTATGTAAGTTTCCAAAGTGTTTTATTTAGGGAAGAGTAATGCAATTACACAATTTGTCCTTGGCTATGGTTTGAGTACAAGGAATCCCAAATCAAGAACTATGTTATTATTATTAAATTGGCAGTTTGGTCTGTCTGAAATTTTATTTCTAATGCAAGGATAAAGAGGAGTAGTAATTTTTTGCAACAATATTTCCCATTTTTTAAAAAATATGCACTCAACTTTCCTAAGGATGCCTTATTTATATGATTTTTTATTACTGCTTGGATACAATTTAAAACTGTTTTTGGTCTTATAGTGAATATATACCACATTCTTAAAAAAATCATGTATACAGTGCATTTTACAAGTTTTAAAGTTTTATCTCTACTTCTTCTATACCCCACCACTGCAGATTGATTAAAAAAAAATAGTAAATATGACAGCTTAAAAAATACAATGACTACTTCACAAATTTGTGAACTGCCAGAATATTAAAGACATGACCAACACACACAGAGTCCCTCTGCAAAGACTGGGAGACCTATTGGATCAAAGTATTTAGGGAGCTCTCTGCCCAATAGTTAGATGAGTACTAAGTTAACTGATCAGAGACTTCAGTGTCTGCATATGACAAACAATATAGACTTTACAGAATTAGTTCAAGAAAGATACTAAACACACCACCAACAAAAACAACAACAACAAAACCTGGCAGGGAAAGAAAACTGATTTCCAAACTTGCAAAAAAAAAATCCAGTTTATAAATTCTAATATACTCAAAGAAACTAGAAAGTAAACCCATACCCAAGAAATAGCAGTCAATAGAAATTGTCCTTGAGCAAGCCCCAATATTAGAATTACTAGACAATGATTTAAACTACCTATTACAAATATGGACTAAAAGACTCAAGAAACAATGTTGAAACAATTAAAGTATGAAAAATGTTTCCCCAAATAGAGAATATTAATAAAGAGATAAAATTATTTCAAAAAGAACCAAATAGAAATTCTGAAGTTGAAAAATAAAATAAGTGAAATAAAATTTTACCAGATGGGTTCAAGAACACATTTAAGTTGGCACAAGAAAGAATCAACAAATGAAGAGGGCCTCAAAGATATAAGGGACACCATTAAGTTTACCACCATACATATAAAGTGAGTCTCAGGAGGAGAGGAGAAAGAGAAAGTGACAGAAAGAACATTTGAATAAATAATGGCACAAATTTTTCCAAATTTGATGAAAAATGCTAATTTACACATCCAAGAAGACTCATCAACATCGTCGTAGGATTAAGTCAAAGAGATCCACACATAGACACATCATAATCAAATTGGCATTTTTTTTAACATACAAAGATGCTTAATAAGATTAACAGCTCACTTCTCAACAGAAATAAGCATCCAGAAGAGCATAGTCAAAGGGCTTAAAGAAAAAATAAATGTCAACAAAGAATTGTACACTCATCAAAACTATCCTTCAAAAATAAAGGAGAACTGAATACAGCCTCATGTTAAAAAAAACTAAAACTGAGAAAATCCATCACTAACAAACCTGAACTACAAGAAATACTGAAGGAAATATTTCAGGAGTACCTCCTTGTTAAACCACCAGTTGGGGACAGAAGTGCAGGTTTTCACCTCATCCTATAGAGACACCGAAGGAGGGGAGGGGATTATCCATATTCGAGGGCAGGTGTGGGAACTCTATCTCCCCACTAGCCTCTGCTGATACCATCCTGGCTAGGATGGTTAGAAATGCATGCGCTCCCCACACAATCTCCCCTGACACCACAGGAAGGTGGTGGTGTCACTCGGCAGTTGTGAAAGCCCTTACTCTCTTCTGAGCCTCCTCTGATATCAACCCAGAAGGAAAGTTAAGGGGAACCCCTTTCTGTCAGGTAGGGGTGCAAGTCCAAGCTCCCCATGTAATCTCCATTATCACTGCAGGGGGAGCAGGGCTGACTCATGATCACTCAGCAAAGATGAAAGTTTTGTCTCCCTAGTAATTCTTCTCTGACACTGCCCTGGTGGGTGTCTGGGATGCCTCTTTACGGCCTGGCAAAGATGGAAGTCTAGGTTCCTCACATGGCCTTTGATTTCTGAGGTGTTGGTGTGGCAGCAGTTTTAGCTGCGTTGTTTGGTCAGAATAGAGTGATTATTGTCTAAATACTTTCTTTCTTACGGCCTTGTTCCTGGCCTTTTGACTAGACAGAAGAGACTTTTATTGGATATCTTTTGTTCTGCATCCCTTGGTGTTTCCAGGTTGCTGGCTTCTTCAGGTTCAAGTCTGGGATATTTAAATGCAAAGAGAAAACCCAGGGAACTAACCATGTGTCTCAAAGTCATTAGCTAGTCTACTTACTTATTTCCACCTTTCAGAGCCTTATGTTTGTTTTGTATAAAATGTCCAGGGTTTTCATTTGTACTTAGTAAGAGGAATAAGTCAAAGTGCACCTACTCCATTCTTCCAAAAGTGGAAGTCCCCTTGAAAGACACTGATTTTTAAAATTATTCTTATAGGAAACTTTGACCAAGTGCATACCTAGTAACTTAAAATAAGGCCCCTGAGAAAAGGAAATGAGCCATTAGAGGATCAATAGGACAGGATGATTTAACTGAGTCAAAAAAAAAGATCAAACCACAGAGAAGAGGAAGACATACAGAACCAGGAGAAACTACACTAATTACAGAGGATAGACATAGCTGACCATTATGGTAAATGTCCTGGTGCCCAGGCAGGGCAAAGTTACTTGAACAGTCCCCTCAATCAAACTCCCAGCAACTACCTGCTTAATACTAGTTTGTAACTACAGCAAGATTTAGTACTAGACTGTTCAGTCCAAATGTGTTGTTTGCTGCCTTTCATGAGCTGCTTGCTTTATTTTTTGATGTCCAACCAGTAAGAAGCATCAATTCCTGTAATTTTGGAAATATAGAAATACATGAAGCCAAAGTCACTCTAGCAACTCCCATGTAGAATTGGTAAGTGAAATTTGAGGATAAAAAAAAAATCACTGTGCTATTAATCAGCTTAAAAGTCCTTATGGTTGCTATTTCTAAGCTCTTTTGCATAAACTGTATATGGTTTGTGATTCTGTGGTGTCCTGGCTCAGAGTGAGGATAAGACTTAGGTGACATGGCAAAAGAACTCAAAAGTATATATTAAGGTAATATAAACCCCCTTCATAATGAGTAACAGACTTAACTGAATGATGACTTGTTCCCACACAATAATTTGAATATTAGAAATTGAAGCTTAAATTCTCTAATCAGAAAATAAAATTGCATTTTTTTAGTAGAAGGAGCGAGAACATTTTAATACATAACCTCACACCTGAAGACATGTGAAACCTTGACAAAGAAGTTCCACTAATTAAAAATGGCTGTGTTGGTATTTTTAAAGTATCTCTTTGCATATTGAATACTTGCTTTGGGTAAGAATTAGGATAACCAAAAGCATATGTTCATTTTGTTTTCAGGGTTGTGTTCAATAAATGTCATCAGCATTTCAAAATGATGAAGAAGGTCCTTGAATAGAGAAAATGAGATGCTGCTTTCAGTTTTCCAAACCACAGAGATGTGAGGGAGGGACCCTGAGTCACATACCCAAACACAGAGCTGGTGTTAGTGACATAGGGACCAACAAAACAGAGCCAGAGCCTGTACTATGAAGGCCAGAAATCAAAAACAGTTTACACTACTAAAATGGGTCATGTCAAATGTCTAGAAATGCCTTCAGCAATCATCTTTATTGGCAATGCTTTTTATGCCCTCTACTCACTGGTCATATGACCGAACTAAAACAGAAAAACCTGCATTTAGTTTGTCCCTTGAGCAATGTTCTGTGGTTTCAAAACTACTGCTCTTAAAAAGAGGAAATCCATTTTTGTTTCCATTAGTGTATTATTCAAATTCAGTCCATTAGTAAACACTTAAGTTCTGAAATATCTGTGTGCTGTAGGGGTAAGAGCCTGGACCAAGACGCAAATTTGATTTCTTACTACTACTGATGGTAAAACTTTTACCTTTTGGGATTCTTACTTTCCTTATTTGCAAATAAGACCTAAAATAATAGTTGCTCTGAGTACCTCACAGGGTAGCTCCCGGGAGCAAAATGAAAGAAATTATTTATGAAGATGAGATTCACACCAAAGTGATCACGAAATCCCTAAATAGCAAAACTCCAAATGGCTGCAGCTGGAGAATAGAAAGGTGTTAAGGAGAAAAAAGGGACCTTTCTTGGTGTTAATAGTGTGAAACAGCACGTGAAATTATATCAAGGACATTTGTAGCAAGGACATTTCTTCAGAGAGCCTGCAACTTGGGATTTGTTCTTATTAAAACGCCCAGAGGCATCTGTGTTACGTGTATGCACAAGTGTGTACACACATGCACACGTGCACTGGTCTGCAGCCACTGAACAAATGTTAATTAAATGCTTGCTCTGTGTCCACCTTTGTATTCAGCGCTGAGGATAGAGGGATAAATGGTAGGCACAGTCCCTCCCGTCATAGAGCACCTCTTCTTCTGATGATGACAAGTAATTATGCTATAGTTTCCAAAGATATGCAATGACATTATTCAAAGTAGTCTGTTTCTCATTTGGAATCCGCAGCAGTGCAAGCCAATTTTGTCCAGGTAGTCAGGTGAACTTGCTAGAGATGGTGAGGTAATGGTGAGGCCAAGACCTGAAGGAAGATTGGTCACTAACACATTTCAGGAAGGGGAGCCACATATGCCTTTGAGAATAACACTTTACCATCTTTTTGCTTGGCTGGCCTATTTCTGAGTAAAGCTAGGATCATTTTCTTCATAACATATCTCCTCTCTTCTACTCCCTGTCTCTTCAATTAATGCAACCACATATGCAAAAAATAATAAAAATAGAAGACCCGGTCAAAGACTTAACACTAAGAGGATAAAATTTAGCTCTTGCACAAGGCCAGCACCTTTGTATTCTATAAACTAGAAACATTAGACTGAAAGATTTTGTAAAATCTCAAGCTTGAATGGAACATTATAAATATTTTTTTAATAAACTTCAGTAGTTAAGTAGTTTACTAATTTAAATTAAATGGTTGAGTAAGGATGTCTGACCCCTTCATAATGTAGTCTCAAACTACTCAAGAGCCTGCTAATCACATTCATACACTATTCTCCAGCCAAAATGGGTGACTTCCTGTCTCCAGAACCCCATCTCAAATTCCACCACCACCGTGAGTCATAATTGCCCTTTTGTATTACTCAATAAGTACATTGGGTCAAGCCAGAGATATGTTTAAACAGATAATGACAGTACAACTTGATTAAAAAACAATGCCAAACAATATATTTAATCCGTTCACCATGTCAACAGTCAAAATTAAGAATTACTAAAAAAATTCTTGCTTTTATTATTCAGCATTGTCGTAGAAGCTCTAGTTAATGCAATAAGTCAGGAAAAAAGAAAATGAAGAGAAATATTTGCAAAGTTGAGACTTAATTTCATTGGTTGAAATTTTTGTGATTGTCAAACTTCAAAAACAGATGTGCAAAAGTCATTAATATAAATAGTAGTATTTAGTAAGTTAATTGGTGATAAATATGTGAAAAACACATTGTCTATATAAAAGCAATAACTATTCAATAATGACTGGTAAAATATAAAGGAAATAGAATTTCATGCACAATAGCAAGGAAAATATATATAAACTAGAAATAAGCACAGAAACATCATTATTGGTATCCTCCCAAGTTTTGGGTCCTGGAAAAACCAGGGCCAGCCAAGGTAATTGCTTAGGATACAGGGAATATAAAATTGGTAGTTGTAGAAGGTAGTATATACGAAGCAGGAGAAAGCAAGAACAACAGGGAAACTTGCAAGAGATACCTGCAGCTATGACACTGTGACAAGTTCCTGAAATAAGGATTGTGATAGTATGATTATTCCTCTTTATTTTGACATGCATTTATTTGTGGATACATTAACCATTTTTTAAAATAACTCTCCCATTCATTACTGCCTAATATAAAATATGTTAATAGTCATTACCTTGTATCTTAGAATATAATAGAGTATCAAGGGGGAGTATGATTCAGCTAGAAAAGGAAAGAGCGTCATCAAAAGATGGCCAAAGGGACTTTGTGTCTTCTTCTGCTCAGACGGTTAGCATATGTCTCGTCATTACTCAGAAACATGTGTTTGCTATGACTTTATTTGAAAGTTCAATGACTAGGGTATGGATGTCAATTTGACACGGGGCAGAGTGTGGTGGCTTTATATGGTGGCGATGTAGCTAAAATCTGGAACTAATCGGTCTTCCAGAATTCAATTTCCTACTTGTTTCTGGGGTATTGTGAGCCAAAATAGAAACTGCACACGGTTTTGAAGGTGCAAGTGAAGCAGTGGCCTTTAATCTCTGAAGGACACTGTAGGGTGCCAAGCACCAACTGCGGCTCACATGCATTGTTGCTGATCTGCTGACTCACCGTGAGTGCCTGAGAAAGCAGCCAGGCCCACAACTCCTTCACCTTTTGCTGGCAGGTACATGCGTTGCTTCCAGGTGAATGGCATCAGTCCCTACTGCAGGACATTCATATCATCAAGATTGGAAGGAGTGAGAGTCAGGTGCTGGTTGCAGCTTTCTCTTGAACTGCCAAACTCGCAGACCTACAACCGCTCAGGCCCACTGCCAGTAGCAATGGCAATGGCCTCCATAGACTTCTGTGCCAGGTCCCACAATTATGCATGGACTGATCCCAATATTCCTTATTTTATGCATCTCTTATTGAACCCCAACTGATATATTATAATCCAACAAAATGAGGGAGGTGAATATCAAAAAGCAAGACAACATGAGATCAAGAAATCAGTAATTTCAACAACTCTTGGAAGTTGTGAAATGTTGCCCCAGGATGACAGCTATGGATCACAGAAAGGAGTCAGCCCAGATAGATAAAAATACATGGACTTCAGCAGAGGGGGCTCCGGGCAAAAGAACACTGTAGAATAGATTGCATGACACAGGGAAGAGACAAAATCAAAGCTATGATCAAGACATGAGGAAAAAAAAAATCAGAAGCTCCAAGTAAAGCAAACATCTGTATAAGCAATCACAGTCCACATATAAATTTACTGATCCAAATTAGAACAGGAAGTTGTTGGCCCTCTAGGGGAAAAACTAGATTTTTAGCAGTAGGTAAAATGAGCAAAAAGCTAAATGATCTTAGGAGCATGACAAAGAAAACACATGTTTCTTTTTCCAGCAAGAAAAGCAAACAAAAATAAAAGCATTTAGAAACTGTAGACTGCATCAGAAAAGCACGGTAAAAAATATGAAGGACACTAAAATATGTCATGGTTTTGGGTAATTGGAGCAAAGTAAGAAATGAGATTTGATTTGAACATTCTCCTATAAATTGTTACTGTAGAAAATGAAACAATTCCATCATTCTACTTGACACTGCTGTAAAGGATATTTACATAGACATAACAATTTAATTGTTATGTATTCTCTCTAAACTTTTATAGTCAGTCTACATAATGCGTAGAAGACTTAATTCTTAACTAAAAAGAGAAAATAAGTGAAATCAATCCTATGGAAATAAAAGCAAGAGTGTACAAAGTTATAGAAAAAAAAATGTTTCACATGCTTCACTAGCTACAAACTTTTGAGAAGAAAATATCTCAATAAAATATAGGATGATGTGTTACCAAGATAAATATGGGCTAGAGTCATGAAAATTAGTTCATATAATTGTACTTTAAACTATAAAAATATTTAGCATATAGAATAAGGCATTGATTTTTTATATTCAGTGAAAACCTTGAAGAAGACCAATGCTGGTATTAAAGAAGAGATGAAGCAAAGCTAAATATCTCATGTTTTCAATTCAATTTTATGAGCCCCACATTTATTTGTTTGTATTTGTTTCTTGTGCCTATTATTGGAGTTTTCCCAAAGAAAGAAGAGTTCACCAACCAACAGCCCTGAAGAAACTGAAGGTCAAGCCATTTAAAGGCTAAATAATTTCTCCCTATTCTTCTTAACTACCAATGATTTTCATTGCTGCCACTATTTTATACATTGTTTAACAATTTATTTTGAAATAATGACACATAAAAATGCAAGAAAACTTTACAAAGAACTCTCTTAAACCTTTTAACTAGTCACCAATTATTAACATTTTAACATTTTGCCAAAATTACTCACTGTTTCTCTCTCAGCCTCCTTCTTCTATCTATCTATCTATCTATCTATCTATCTATCTATCTATCTATCTATCTATCTACCTATCTGAGTAACATGAATATATAAACCTAAAACTTTGAGATTAAGATACAAACATCACACATCATCTTCTCAATACATTAGCATGTATTTTCCAGGAACCAAGACATTCACCTCTATAATTATCTCCATGAAACTTTTGAGCCCTGTTTTTTCTTTCTCATCTTCTTTCCAATAATTTCTCCAGATTGTTTTGTTCGTTCATACCCATAAATACATACCAATATTCTTAATGTGGCAATTGAGGTAGAATGGGAGAGGAAAGATGTTTCTAGAAGAATACATAGAATTCAGTTGCCATGATGAGAGTAGGAAAATGGGTTTGATGAAAAATTAAGCAGGGATAAAAGTGTGGGCTTCTCCTTTGAGAATTGTATAGTGTCTGCTTTGAGCTGAAATAAGTGTCCGGTACCCTATTGTATCATGCAAAATAGCTCTTAATTCCATTTTACTTTCCTTGTACTACCTTCTAGTTCTCCATTAAAGATATTCAAACCAAACTTCACTGAAAAACAAAAGTAAAATTTAGCAGATTGTTTTGGCAAAACATATTAGACTGATAAAAGACTAATTACTATATTTGAATTCAGGCCTCAGGATATTTTTTTCAAATGTTTTTCTGTTGTTGTTGTTGTTGTTCACAATTTAAAATGCACTGCTTTATTTTGAAATATATGCTTCTTTTGGAGGAAAGCTTTGGCCATAAATCAAGGAATATGTTATAGCTAAATGATGCAAATAGTGTTTACCAAAAATCTTTGGTCACTGTTTTTCTCCCTTAGAACAATAAAATCTCACAAATATTACTCACTGTTAAAGAGATGTTACTGTTCTGAAAATTGCCTATCTCTCGAGACTTTTTAATAAAATGAATCAAAGCAAAAGAGCCATAAAACACTACTCTCTTTTATCCTTAGGATTCTGTGCTATCAAACCATTATGGGTGTTTATATATCAGCTGTGGTCACATTAATTCATGGAAGCTGAGAATCTTTGAGTTGCACAATTAGGATGTAAAGAATTCTTCAGAGACTTAACCGTATATCATACTAAAGAGTGGACAATATTACCTCAGAGAACAGACCAGGCCTATTATTTTTTAAACTAATTTGGCCTTGCTATTAGACTAAGTAAAATTGCATCATATTAATTATTGATCTGTAAGATACTAGAGAATGTGTTTTTAAAAAAAGATACTGTGGGAGCATGCCTACTTCATGCCCAAGAGTTCCCTCCCTCCCACCAATCCATTTCCTTATCAGCAACTGGCTAGGGTCTGAGCTTCTGCCCATGGAAATATATCCTTTGTGTAAATCCTATTCACTTGAGAGATTGGTTTTTATATCATCAACCCTAACAACCATAAAGTAAGCACTCTATGCTTTTTAAACAGACATTGAAAGTGGGAAGAAAAGAGAAAATTCAATAGGCTTAAAGTCGAAGTCCTACTTAAAGAGACCAGTTTTTGTGGAGATTCATGGTGGGACTTCTTGCCTTACAGAGTTATTACTGAGAAGTTTTCACAACATGAAGTAAATAAAATCAATACCACAGTGCTTAGAATATAGTATTTCCTCAATTGAAAGTGAATTCTCTTCCTTCTCACACATGTCCCTTGCCTCCCACACACCAAAGTGACAAGAAGTACATTGTCATTTATAAATACAAATTTTCATACATTAAAAAACAAAAATTATCACTTCTCTATGATGGTCCATACACAGGTGTCATCTATTGACAATTCTAAATCTATCTTTCAGATATTCTGATTTTTTCCCCAAAATAAAACATATACTGACAAGCCTGAATCTCTTTGAACATATATATTCTATTTTGCTTTTCCTTCAGATATCATCTGATTATTGATGGATTCAAACTAATTCATTTTAGTGTTTCATATGAAGCAGGGAGTAAGGAGCGGGAGAGTAGGGAGTCGAAAGTATAATTGAGCCCACGTCCTGTGGTGTTTGAAAGTGTGTGTGGACAAAGGTTAATGTCAAATGGAAGAGTCTTATTCCCCCACCTATACAATAAAGGCCCACAGAGGCTCTTGAAACTTGCTTGCCCAACAAGCTGTTTTAGTTTTCCAGGCTGCTGTGACAGATACCACACAATGGGTTGGCTTAAACAATGGGAATTTATTGGCTCACAGTTTCAGAAGCTAGAAGGCTGGCTTCTTCTCTGGGTGGGTGGCATTCTGGCTGGTCAGCAATCCTTCAGTTTCCTGACTTTCTCATCACATGGTGATGTCCTCTCTTTTCTTTTCCAGTTTCCATTGACTTCCGGTTTCTGCCTCCTCCCTATGGCTTTCTCTATGTCTGAATTTCTTCTGCTTATGAAGGACTCCAGAAATATGGATTAAGACCCAAACTTGTTCAGTTGTGCTACACCTTAACTAAAAATAACTTCTTTAAGAGATCCTATTTACAGTGGATTCACACCTACAGGAATGTGGATTAAGATTAAAAACGTCTAAATTGGAGTAAATAATTTAATCTACCACAGGGGGGCCACCAGGAGATGGTGTCCTCTTGCCTAACCCAAACTTCCCTCCCACTTGTTCCCTTTGAGATCAGGTCAGGGCTGCAATAAGTGGTGGAAAGCACAGAGGCTGGCAGAAGCAATTCCCTGCCCCTGTGAGAGGTGGTCAAAAGAGATTCCAGGGGGCCGGCTGTAGCTCAATTGGTAGGGTGCTGGTTTACCACATGGGAGGACCTGGGTTCGTTTCCCAGGGCCTCCTTGAGCAGGCAGACCACCTTGAGAAGGCAAGCCACCCTGGGCAGGGCAAAGACCCAGCGAGCAGTCAAGGCCACCCACAAGCAGGCAAGGCCGCCGCGTGGTGAGCTGACTCGGCGGGTCGCCGCAGCAGCAGGGAGATAAGTGGACACAGAAGAATGCAAAGATGAACACAGCAACAACAAGCAGAAGGGGGGGGGGATATATAATAAAAAATTTAGGAAAATAAAAAAGAGATTCCAAACTCGCTGACCAGGATGCAGGGTGAAGGAAATCCTACTCTGTGTAAATTGTGCAACCTGATGCAGAGGTTAGGGCACTGGAAACTGCCCACATTTCTACCTCTGCCCCCTAGAGAGGTTGGAAGCCAAGGAAGTAGCTGCAGACTTGTGGAAAGAGGAAATGCCAGGCTGGATTTTCCCATCAGTTAGGCAAATGGTGGGTGGTATTGGCTGCCATGGCTGAAGCTGATTCGCTTTTTTACCAGAAACTCTGGGCACTGGTACCCCCTGGGGCTCTCACGTACCTAAAGGAGACCTGAGGGAGACCACCTTTCCAGATGCCAAAATAAAGGACCACACAGCATTTTTCAGCTCTCAGAAAGTTAACTGTCCTTATAGTCTCTAAGTCTCTTATTCTTCATCCAGACCTTGTACTTGCAGTCACATTTTCTTAAACATCCACTATAAAAATAAAATAGGAGACTGTCCATTCATGTTCAATTATAAGATTAGATTTTTCAGAGTTCCATTCATCAGTTTTTCATAATCTCTGTTACGATATAATTTTGTTATATACACAGTGGTATCTGATAAATAATCTAAATGATGTAATACTTTCAGATAAATTCAATAAAATATTCTTGTATCATGTCTACTAGGATAACTGACATTCACTATAGTTTACATAATTCTTAAATAGTGACTTTTTGGAGGTGTGTGGGCTTCACTTCATGTTATGTTGCTATCTTCTTATTGTAAGACGTTTTAATGTATTGGTGTAACAAACAAAATTTAGTTTTTAGGTAAGAAAATCTGGTGTCAATATACATTTTAACTTTTGAATGAAATTTCAACTAAATTTTATGTAAAATGATGCTTGTTGATAGAATCCTTTATAAATTTGGATATTAAAACCAAGTCACTGTTAAATTATAAAAAGAATTTACTATCTGACCTTATAGTAACTTACTAAACACTTTGAAAAAATGAAGATAATCATTAATATTTTCATGTTCCTCTAATTATGAGGACTAAGAAGCTGGGATAATGTGTCTTTCAAAATATATATATTTTTTCATTACATGTAATATCCCCTTAAAGTCTGGATATATACTATCTCAACAATTGCCATTACTATGTGTTGCTCTTTAATAGGTTTCTAAATTGTGAATAAGTTAAAGGTCAGTGATTTAAAAGGTCTGTGATTTTAAAAGGACAATTCTGCCACCTTGTGTTCTCTAAAACTTTGTTGGCTACTTACTTCTGGGAAAATGCCAGTATTTTCTTGCCAACTTGAAAGTTGTAACTCTGAATCTGAATTCTAGAATAATCATTTGTGCCTCTCCTCCCCTCCCCCACCTCAAGTTCTCACAAACCAATCCTGAAAGCTAGTAATTTTATCTGGACCTGTGCCAGAGGTAGAACTCATTCCTCTGGATTTTTACTAAGATTTGTAAAGCTAAATAACAAAAGCTTAGTTGAAACCACATGCTATTCTGTTTGATATTTTACTTAATTTTAAAAACATTATTATTTTTAAATTTAGAATACATCTGTACATCTGAATCAGCAAGTTACTAGTTGATACTCTGGACTGGAAAGAACATATTGCATTATATTTTAATAAACAGAAATAACAACAGCAAAATTTAACAAGCTTACTTTTTTCAAATATGGCAACCTTAGGGATCAAGAAAAGTATTATTTTTCAAACTCAGGTAATTAAGAGAAGTAAAACTTCAAATGTTTCATGGTATTAAAAAATAAACAAAACAAGAAACCTCGATAACAACAAAGAAATAAGCCCTACAAATATTTATGTTTCTTTATTCTTAGAATGCAAAGTGCTAGGAATTAACAATAGTTTCAAGGTTCCCACTTTATAATTATTCCATGGAAAGACAGAACAGAAGGTGGAATGGCATAAAAGTTTGCGTCGACTTCAGGGTCTTCGTCCCTTAACACTTGGATTACTGAACTCTGAATCATACTGTTCTTTTTGTGTAATTTATTTTTCACATGGACTGTATAGGTCAGTCTTCATAAGACCAAACGTTAATATCAAGTATTCTTAACCTTGAAAGTCCAGGAAAAGGTTTCCTCAGAAATTTTGAGATCACACACACAAACACACACACACACACACACACACACAGAACTACCATGAAAATAATTTTTCTGACTTGATTTTACACAGCGCTAAGCTACGCCATCAAATTGTAAAGATTTAGGTGATGTGCTACTGCCATCTTGTGTCCAGCAAGAATCTCGTTCAATTTCCATCAAGAGCGTTAGTTCCAGTGATCTGTTCAGCACTTCAGGAAACATTCTGAGGACAGTCTTTGGACCGATTCCAAGATTCTTTTTAGCCGTCTCTATGGCATTTGGATACAAATTGTATCTAAATTTTTCATTCAGAAAAACTGTTCCAAGTCAGGGCAGCAAATGAATAAAATGATCCAACCTCATACCAGACGGAACCTCTGTGTCTGAGAGTCCTCATAGATCTTGAATCTAGTCTAAGGCAGAGGCTAAAGGCAATGGAACAGAGAAGGAGAGTGAACTTCAAGCTGTGGGTTCCCTAAAACACCACTGGAATACCAGATAAGAGAGTTTTAGCAAAGTATTGGCTAGCCACGGTTAAAGATTTGTCCTCCATAAGTTTACTTTGAAATGAGTCTCGTTCTTGGAGCAAAATTTAGAACTGGCAGAAAGGACATGGAGATAGTAAGTTTCCTACAGCTGAAGGCAAGAAGATATTGCTATCTTATTGGGATGCTACAAGAAATTTTCCCATCTTGGAATCTTAAGGTTTTCTGTAAGTTTCTGGATATTCATCCAACAGTCAAATTCTAAAACTTTCTCAACTTTGGGCCTTTCAGCTTAAAAACAAAATTTTAAAAACACTAAAAGAAGCAAAAAAGTGCTTGGATTTGTTACACTAAGTAAAAATAATTTTTCAGCTCTGTGATTTCTAGTTATATGGCCAAATGGTATGTTTTAATTTTACTACTGTTCATGTGTCATTCAGAAACAGAACCCTTGGGAAGTCTTAGCATCTACAATGAACCTCCAATAGGAGTGTTAGATAAAATAAAATGGACAGGGATTCCACGTCCTGTTTCTGAATGACACATATTCTTTTACTAATAAAATTTCTGAAGTCAGTGCCAAGTATGCAACTGCTTTTTTCTCTTTTTTTCTTTTTGAATCTCTTGCCCAAGGGTCTCTGAATTGGCCAAACTGTTGTTGGGATACGGCATTGTTCTGGGTACGGCATGGTTCTGGGTTTGCCCATCTGATATGACTATCCCAGAGGAAGAGCTGCAGGAACTGATAGAAGGTTGTAGAGCCATGTTTCCTTCCATTTCATGCTTCTTGACCAATTAAAACAAATCACAGAAGTGGAAAAATCAGTATACACATAATGAAAGAGCTCAGCATAAAAATCTTTCACTTTAGGCAGTGGAAACTTGAATTTATTACACCTTACCCAAAATTTGCTTAGAAATCACAAAAACAGAACTGAAAAAAGACCTCAAAAGGCCATGTGTCCAACTTCCTGCCACCAGGGGCCTGTTTTATGCATCCCTCGCTTCCCTAGCCACAACAGACTGGAAGCGTACATGTTCTCTTTGGCAATCTTTCCATTTCTTTCACTCTGGTGGGTCGCTTCTGATGACCTGATCCTGCAGCTGCAGCTTCCCCTCTTCTCCCACTAACATTGTCTGGATTTTATCTTGAAACTTCTCTTCCTGCCCACTATGATCTCGGAGGTTGACTTCTTAAAGCCTTCTACAAGCATGGTTCCCATCAGAACTTCAGTCACTGCTGGCCCGCCTCTGGCTGTGGTGGGGAAGAGGGGACTACCTTCAAACTTCAGTATCTCTTTTCCATCCATACCCTGAACATCAGCTTTCAGAAAAAAAAAAATCTCAAAGTCTCTTTCAGGTCCTCTCTTGAGGACTTTTGCATGCTTTTCTCTGGGGCTTGACCAGGTTCCACAGAGGAACACCACAAAGTGTGAGGGCCAAGTGCCCATCCCTCTAGCCCCAATACTATCCAATGACCAGTAAAATAGATATGTAGAGCAAGACTTCCCCCGTGGGACATTTGCTTCACTCAAAAATGTGTAACTTTAAACAAGAATATTAAAATTGTACTTCTTTCTGAACTCCATTTCAGGGATATAGAGTAATTTCTGCTTACATGTGTCTCATGCTCATACCAAAGTAGTTGAATGGACTTGGATATTTTCTAACCACCCTGTGTTTTTAAGGAAATTTTCTTTTGTTGTTATTTAATTACCAAAGATCACATTTTGTGATTTCAAATCTTCTTCATCTTTTAAAGTTGACATGGATTTGGCTCTTTCAGGCTGATCTCAATGTATTTCTGACTGTGGTAGCATCAAAGCAAATATCAAGTTCTTTCAAAAAGTACCAAAGAAGCATTCTGTCTTCCCCAAAACATATTTTTTTAAAAAAGCTTCTTCTCCCCTAAACTAATGTTTATCTTAAATATTTTTTAAAAATAAAAAGTAGAGAAAATATTTCTACCCTCATATACAACCATAGTTTAAAAGCATCAACAAAATTGAACTTTTCTCATGATATCTGTATTACATAATTAAATCAAAATTTCATTGTCATTTTCAGTAATGCACTGAATGGGTGCGTTCAGCACCCATGGGTTTATTCTTATTTAGTATCCTTGAGCATAACTCTATATGGAAGGCTATGTGTGGACATTCATGTATGGGATTGGCAGGGGGAGTTTACTGCTTTAAGAATTTTAGGGG